>CAUYRH010150591.1:0-59560 GCA_963574655.1 Perodicticus potto | reverse complement strand
AGAAATTTTTGAAAAATGTTTATTTTTGTCTAGTTTGGTAACCACAAGGATCTAAATTCTGTGGGCTTGTTTATTTTCATTTATATGAACGTGCAAGATAAAAAATGTACCTGAGGATGGGTGGAGGGAGGGTAAATGGTGGGATCACACTTATGGTGCATCTTAGAAGGGTACAGGTGAAGCTTACTAAATGTAGAATACACGTGTTTTAATACAATAACCAAGAAAATCCCATGAAGGTTATGTCAAACAGTTGGATGAAAATATATCAGATTGTATATGAAGCCAGCACATTGTACCCCATGATTGCACTAATGTACACTATGATTTAATAAAAAAATACATTTTTACATCTTTCTCCTATTATAAAAAAATCACCCAATTCGGACATTTTTGTTGGAGTATATGTTAGAAATTAAGTATGTATTTGCCTAAAAAAAAAAAAAAAAAAAGTACCTGAGATGTAAACAAAGCATCAGTACCAATCTCTTGAAGGTATAAATCATCCTGTTTCCTATGCTGAATTCTTGAATTTTGCTTTTTTTTATGATTTATCATGAAAACTCCTAATATCATTTTTTTTGTTATCAGATAACACCCTACCTGCAAGCTCTGAGAAATTCCATAGTTCAGTGCATTTTGCAAAAACTTTAGCTGATCTCATATTAAACTTCCTTTTTATTCATAAGAAAATAATGAATAGTTTGAAAGGATAAGTTCTTAATTGCATTATGTATTGGATAAAATATATTTTGCATATATTGATATATTATATATTACTATCAGATTGATCTTACAAAATTATTAAATAATCTTAAAATAAAATGTTTTATTGGGCATAAATTAGATAAAATAAAATACTCAGGTATGAGGATCACAGTTTGGTGGGTTTTAGTAAACCTATAGCTTTCTAACCACTCCTCTGATAAAGGTATAGAACACTTGCATAGCGCCGAAGCCCATTCGCTATTCTGATTTTTATTTCCCTAGTTTAATTTACTCAGAAAGAAAATTAAGGACATAATACTACAACTAAATATCTAAATATTCATATATAGGTATCTATATCTATTTCTAACTGGTATCCATAGTTCAAAACTGTGATTTGAGATGAGCGTTGTTTTTCCATCTGTTTCTGGTTCATTCTTTGTGTGACCGTGTGGCCGTCCTGGTGCATGAAAGTAACACCACTTGTTCACCTGTTCATTTGTCCCTGAGAATTTGTGTGGTTCTCAGTTTTGATATGAAAAGGTACTAGGAACATCCTGTAAAGTTTTTCATGAGCATTTGTTTTTTAAGCATCCACAATCTTTTTATTTTTTACTTTTAATTTCAGATTCATATGAGGGTACAAATGATTAGGTTACAATGCTTGTATTTGTTAGGTAAGGTCCCTGCTGTAGTTTTCCCCTCACCCAGGAGGTGTGCCGTACACCCTTATGTGGTGCCTATTAGGCGGGAGCACCCCAATCCCCCTTCCACCCGCCCCCCCAACTTGAATTGAATTGTGTTTTTCTCTCGTGTGTGCATGTATTAGTTTGGGTACTAGCTTCATATTAGTATTAAATATATTGGATACTTGCTTTTCTATTCTTGTGATACTTCATTAAGAAGAATGTTTGCAGTCCCACCAACAGTGTAAAGTGTTCCCTTCTCTCCACATCCACACCAGCAACTGGAGCTTTGGGACTTTGTGATGTGGGCTACTCTCGTAGGGGTTCGGTGATATCTCAGGGTGGTTTTGATTTGCATTTCTCTGATGATTAGGCATGATGGGTTTCATGAACATTTGTTTTCATACCTCTTGGAAATGGATTAGTTATACTATTGTACCCTCCAGATAATGAGTTCAGTGGCTCCACATCCTTGCCAGCAGGTGGCGCTGTCTGTGGTTCTGATGGGGGTCCTGGAGGTGGGTGTGATGTGCAGCTCAACATGGTTAGTCTCCACTTCTTTGGTTAATGATAAGGTCGAGCATCATTTCATGTACTTGTTTATAATTTGCACTTACTTTAGGGACATGTGAAGTGCATCTGAGCATCCGCCCATTTTTAATTGGGTCTTTTAATCAATGATTTTGTTATTATCCTGGATAGACTCCTTTTTATATATCCATGTATAATAAGACATAAAATTATATGTACACAGATTCACATTATTTCAGTCATCTATTGTTCAGCACATATATCAATTTTGGGATATTGAAATAACCTCAGATTTCTGGCCTAAACTAAGTGATCAAGGTACATTATCCTTTTAGGTATTGCTGAGTGAGACCTGAGAAAATGTCATAAAAGACTTTAGTGTTTGTTTATAAGTGGTACAGGCCAGTAATTTTAGTACATTTTCATCCTGCTATTGTGCTTGTCACATTAGATTCAGGGCTATAATTACCTAATAAAAACAAGTTAAGACTGTTTCTTCTCTCCTCATTTTCTGGAAGAGTTGGACAAGTTTTGGATAATTGCTTCTTGAACTTGTTGATAGACTCAATCAATGAAGCAACTGGACCTGGTATATTTTGTGTAGAGGGCTGAGGGTGTAGTCTTGAATCTCACCATTATTTATTTAAGCAAAATAAGGCATTCAGATTTTCTCTTCTGTTAGTTTTAGAAAGCTTTGTTCCTCAATAAAGGTTTTCATTTAATTTGGCAATTTGTTTAAACTTAAGGGCGTTTCCATTATGGACTCCCATATCTCTGTTATCTGCAGTGATAATCATTGCTGATAACGGTAATTTTCGTTTTTCCCTTTATCTCCTTTCACTATTCCAGGTTGAGATTTATTGTGATAATCATTCCTGATAACGGTAATTTTCCTTTTTCCCTTTATCTTCTTTCCCAAGAATCAGCTTTGTCTTTGTTGCCCCTGCATATGTTTTAGGCATCACTTATTGTTGTTCTTATCTCTAGTATTTCTTTTCTTCAATTTATCTTAAATTATATTACTTCTTCCTTTAGGATAACCTTATAAGGTGAAAGATGATACTTTTATTATAAACCTTGCCTTTTTTCTAATATAAAACTTTAAGAATATACATTTCCCAGTATTCATTCCCTTTATCTTTAGTTTCTAATTTATTTTGTATTTTCTTATGTGTGGTTTATTTTGCAAACATGTGGGAATTTCTAAATATCATGGTATTATTTATTCCTTATTTAATTTGTGGCATCATATCTTAAATGTTATCTGCCTAACCCAAGGTCACAAATACTTTATCCCACATTTTTTTCTATATATGTTATGGTTTTAGGTTTTCCATTAGGTCTCTGAAATACCTTGAATTAATTTTTGGATTGTGAGTTAAGGTTTGTTCTGTGTCCTTATGGATATCCAATTGTTCTACTGCCTTTGCTAAAAAGATGATCCTTTTCTAAGTGAATTAATTGCCTGTGCAACTCTGATGAAAAGCAATTGATCGTGTGGATCTGGGTCTAATTGGACTCTGTTCTGTTCCATTGATCGGTTTGTACTTGTTTACAACAGTACTGCACTGCCTTGACTAGCAGGTCTTCATTTTCTGCTTTGAAGTGGGGCGGTGTCACAATTGTTGTTTCAAGCAAGATGGCAAATTTGGTCTCTGTTAACTTATCTTATGTGAAAAAAAGAAATCTAATTCTTTCAAAAAAACATTTTTATATCATTTTAAATTAACTTTATATTTTAGAATAATTTCAGCTCTAAAAGAAAGTGATCAAAAGAGCGTAGAGAATTACTCCGTAACTTCCCTGAGGCTCCCCTAAGATTAACCAGGTGTAAAGTTTGCACTGCGACATTACTGTGAACTAAACTGTGGTGTGGATGTTCAGACTCCCCTTTTCTTCACTGATGTCCTTTTAGTTCTCCAGGATCTTGCCTGAGACGGCACGGTGTTTACCCTCATCACTCACCATGACTCCTGAGTCTGGTTCGATCAATGGAATTTTTTCTGACTTTTCCTATTTTCCATGACCTTGAGTGTTTTGATCAACACAGTTCAGTTAATTTTTAGAAGGTCTCCCCATTTTGGTCAATCTGATGCTTTCTCGTGATTACACTGGGTTTGGGGGTTTCTGTGAAGAATACCGCAGAGGTGAACCTTTCCCATTCCGTTGTGTTAGGGGGACGCAGTTCTCTCCATGACATTTCTGCTGATTTGTACCTTGGACACGTAGTTAAGATGGCGTCCTCCAGGTTTCTCTATTCTAAAGTCACTATTTCCCTCTTCATCATGTACTGTAGAGGAATGGGCACCGTGCTTGCAAAGGACAGTTACTGATTGAACTGTCAGAGGAAATGCTGAGAACAGGACAGTCTCCTGGCAAGCCTAGAGACGTTTCCTGACTTGGGGGCAATCCCCCAAGTAACTCAGTGTTCCGGAATGAGATAAGGTCGGTCACTCACTAGTGAGCATGTGTTAAACATTGATGCTTAGTAGTTCTTCACGAGGGTTGTGGGGAAAGAACACGTGAGGAGAGCAATCCTTAAGCAGGCAGCCCTCATATGTAATTACCTGAACTCTCCACACCTGTTGTGTATAACCTTAATAAATAGCCCTTGTGGAGGGGGTTCTGGGCTACCTTGCACTTAAGGTTAGTCTGTCTCCCACAAGCTTGTACTTCTAATCCATGTCACACCTGGTTCCTTCCTGCAGCGACTGAGACCAGGGCCTTAGGGGTCGCAACAAGGTACTTTGTTTTGTCACAATGAGTCTCTAAGTCCCCAGCCCACCCTCAAAAGAAGAAAAATTAAGCTCCATTTCCTAAAAGCAAGTATATCCACGTAGAGTATTTGGAATTCTTATTCATGGAAGAAACCCCCCCACCCAGGACGCCATATGTTTATTTTCTCAATCATTTTTATGTAAGGATTTATGTATAATTATTTTATATTTTAGTTATAATCCAATGCTATGTTATACTTTTCCTTGCTCAGACTATACTAGCGTGGGTTATCGTGAGCTCTAAGGTTTCTAAGGTTGGTTTCTGCTCATCTTTATTTAACTTTTTCCTTTTTTTTTTTTTTTTTAACACTTTCCTACTTTCTAGCACTGTAATATATATCGTGCTTATCTTGTATTTTCCTTGTCCCAGGTGTAAGATCAGCGATTCCTCCAGAGAGTCCTGGTTCATTTCATTACAGATTATTTAGAGGCGGGAACATGACCATAATGTGCATTGTGGCTACTGGAGTTTCACTGTTTCACAAACCTGTTAGTGGCCAATATGCTCACACGTCTATCATTTCTGCACCCATTTGCTATTAAAGCATTTGTTATTAAAGTGTCAAAGTAAATGAGTTCAAGTCCCCACATCCCCTGGCTTCTCCCTCTGACAGTGAAAAACCTGGATTACTTGGTTAAGGTTTATCTACTCAAATGTTACTATTTATAGTAATCCATCACCTATAATTTATTTACTCAGTATAATTGTAAAGTGGTTTTAGTATGGCTAACCTGTACCTCTGTTAAAAAAAAAAAAAAGGTTTACCAAATAAAGAATAGTGATTAAATACATAAGTCTTCTGTCTGTATTCTGACAGTATTCAGTGAAAAGACTCCTTGTATTTCTCATGTCAGTTCTTTTTTTTTTTTCCATTGCCCCCTTCAGTGAAATTAAGCTGTACATTTATAATATAGATTGATTCCTTTTTCACAGTTTGCATTTTGTTCTGACATCCTCTGATATCCTGGGTTATCTTTCTTTTAATTGGCATCCATGTTTTCAAGTTCACTTTCTTGCATTATATAGTTCTATGGGTTTTGACAAATGGAGAGTCATGTATCAGCCACCTAAATACCAAAAAGAAACATTTATCACTTTCAAATCCCCTGTGTTCTTGTCACATTTAACCACTCCTGCCTTCAGCTTTAGACATAACATGAACAGGACATACAGAGGAAAACATGAAAAATTGGATCTTATAAAAATTTAAACTTTTGCTCTGTGAAAAACACGCTGTTAAGAGACCAAGATGACAGCTATACATTGAGAGAAAATATTTGCATATCACATATCTGACAAAGGACTTGTATTTAAGAATGTATATAGAAAACTTAAAACTTAATAATAAGAAAAAAAGTAAAGAACAACAAAAATCATCAAAAGACCTGAACAGACTCTTAACCATAGAAGAAATACCGATAGAAAATAAGAACACAGGGAAGTCCAAATTGTAACCACACAGAAAGTCCACCGAGTAGACTTCGCAATGTAAAAATTAAAACAAAAACCTGACAATAGCAAATGCTAGTGAAGAGGGGAAGCCCACGAACTTGCAAGGTGTCAACTGGGTGCTGTTTGGGGAGGCCACTCTCATGACAAAGAGTGCACCAGTCAGGTGGGCAAGCCTTACCATACGACCCAGCCGTCCTGCTGGAGTGAATGGAAAATTTATGTTTAGGGTGGCACAGCCCCATATACTGAGGGTGGTGGGTTCAAACCCAGCTCCGGCCAAACTGCAACAAAAAATAAACCGGGCGTTGTGGTGGGTGCCAGTAGTCCCAGCTACTCGGGAGGCTAAGGCAAGAGAATCGCCTAAGCCCAAGAGGTGGAGGTTGCTGTGAGCTGTGACGCCACAGCGCTCTACAGAGGGTGATAAAGTGAGACTCTGTCTCCACAAAAAAAAAAAAGAAAGGAAAAGAAAATTTATGTTTAAACACACACAATAAATAAGAATTTTTATTAGAATTTTTTTGTATCCTCATATAAAATAATATTAAATACAGGCATTTTGCTTTTCCTAGTTTCTTTCCAAAAGGCTTTAGGAAGCTCAACTAAATCATTGAGATGTATTTAGCTATATTTCATCAAATTTACACCTAAAAATTTCATACAAACATAGTTTATTATCTATATATTTCATCAGAATTTGAATAAGCATATTTTATTTACCCTTTAAATGCATTGAATTTTATTTTCCATATGTATCTAACTATTCAAAATTAAAACTGGATATTTAAATTATTTAAATGACTAAACTTCTTTGCTTCTTTGTACACCATATGAAAATATCAAGTGGATAGGATAACAAGGACGGTTGTTTTGGAACCATCAATCCTGCTTTCGATTGTCTAACTTTTGTTGGGCGAGTGAGGACAGTTTGAGCTTCTGTTCTGAAAACAGAACTTCTCTGTCGTCGCTTCTCTAAGACTCTGGCGCTCAGGCCCCATCCCTAGAGGCTCATCTTCTGTACATCTGTAAAGAGGCCCCAAAGTTCATATTAATAGGCTTGTTTGAACCTTGGTTCCATCTTTTTGAATAATGAGTGGCTATTTATGAATTATTTGTCTAAAAGTAAGTATCGAAAATATTAAAAATATAGAGAGTTATTTCCTTCACAGACAAAAAAAGATGAGCAAATGAAACTAAGGTGAGTAATTCCATCTGTCCATATATGTGTGTGTGGGGGGGGTACCTGTATTTATGTGTTTATTTCATTCTCAGCTTCAAACCTTCCTGAAAGATATGTCTACAGTCATTATCTCCTCTGCTTCTCTTAAAGATTCTCCTCAGTCCCTTCCTTTGAGGTTTCTCCCCCTGCCTCCTAGGATTGCTCTCTCCCAGGGCGCCCGGGCTCTGTCCCCGTCACGCTCACTGGCGTCCATGCACAGCATTTGGGCACCACCTTCATTCCTGGAGCACACCATGCTCTTGGCTTTGGGACTGCACAGTAACAGGGGTTCTGCTATGTCACTTGCTGCCTCCTCTAATCTCCTTTCTGTGTTTCTCTGTCTTATCTGGGAAAAATCTAGAGCAGTGCAAGTTTCAGGAATAAGTGCTGTCCTCTCTGTTGAGAAAGTCTCCGTAGGATCTCTAGTCCGTGACCTTACACTTCACTACATGCCGGTGGCTCTCAAGGCGTCATCACTTCCCCGAGCTCTGTGCTAGACGGTCAAGACGGGCTGCTGGCAATACTACTTGAATGTCGTATAGGCTTCTGAAGCCTAGTGCAGAGGATAGAACTGTTCTTTCCCTTCTCTCACTCTGCCTCAATATATGAATAGAATTCCCATCCACTCAGTTGCTCAAGCCCCAAACTATAGCCTCTCCTCCTACCACGCCTCAGTTGCTATCATTTCATTCTTATCTGTTGGTCTCTGCAGAGCAGAGGGAAGCATTGCCACCACTCTTAGGTGAATTCCTCTCATTTCCTTGGACTCTTGAAGAAGGTTCCTTAGTGATCTGCCTGAGCCCATTTCCAACGCCTCCAAACCGTCCCACAGAGGGGAAACGTGAGTGCTGTGATGACCCACCCCACCTCAAAATTCTCCAACCCCGTCTTACTGAATTTGTGATCAAATTCTCACCCTTCACTTACAACACTCTGGAGGACGTGGTCCCTGTCTGAGAATCCAGTCTTCTTCCTTAAAGTCCGTGCACAGCTGGCTCTTTCCCTCACCCCTGCCTCGGTTCCCGTATCTCCTGCTCAGAGGAGCCCTGTGCTGGACGAGCTGACCAGTGCTGTGTCCGAACTCTCCCTCCTGCCCCTTCACCCTGGATTCTTCTTCCCTGGTAGAAACCAATACCAGGTGGAATTAGTGTTTCCATTTGTACATTTTCTGCCTAACTGATGTTTCTTTCCTTCTTCCATATGTAGCTCCAACATACCACGAATCCTAAACCATTTGTTTTAAAATGAGGTAATTTTCAGTGACTTCTATGGGCATTTCAAATCGGAAAAACAATTGTCCCGTGTAGCGTACTATGAAGTACCATTGTTCACAGTCGTGTTTGAAGTGGGCATTTCATTCCATCTGACAAATATTTTTAGGCTCATGTTTCTAGCCAGGATCCTGGGAACGAACACGTGTTTTGTCAGTGCTTCTCCTGACCTGTGGTACCCCGGTCCTCCAGAGTTCAGGGACTCCCATCCACACGGAGGACAGATGCTGGGCTTTCTGGTGACACGCTCTTGTGGAACGTCCCAGTTACCTCATTTTCACAGAAATTCCACTTTTTACTGCTGGTTAAAGTATGTGAGGTCATTGATAATCAACAGCATAGGATAGCTGCATTCTACGTCCTGATCAGTCTTAAACATCTTTAGTGAAAGTCTTACTTGAGAATATTGAGACACATCCATTCCACTAAAATACACTCTAAAATTAAACAAGACCAACAGAGTTGTGCACCCAAACACTGCCATATTGGTTCTCCCTAAATTGGATTTACAGATTGTTTGCTAAGTGAGTTTTATCAAAACTTGCGTCTGAGCACATGTCGTGCATGTGAGAGTTTAAACGTGAGAGAATATCTGGCACGTTTGGTGGGAAAGCATCCCTAAAGACACTTGCCAAGGGCTCCTATAATGTGAAGAATTCTTTGGTGTGCTGGATCAATTTCTGTTGCATCGCTTACAAGTTGTCACCTATTTGTGAAATACTTTCTGGAGTCTTCCTTTCCCTTACTGAAATGTGACTGTGTTCCCCTTTTCCATTCAGTATTTCGATGTCAAGGGAGGAAAAGAAACAATCACAAATTGTTTTCTCAATAAATAATTTAGTAGTATAAAATGTAGCACATTTTGCCTGCCTGAACACCAGGCAGAAAATGTTGATTCAGAGAAAAAGTGATATTATTATAAGAGTATTGGAAATCAAAAGCATATAATAAGGTTTCTGACTAGCTGACATTTCTCATATGCAGGCTGGGTGTAACTATAATGACATTGCAGGGTAATCGGAGGCTCGAGGGACTTTTTTTATAACCTGTGCTGCTTTTCCCAAATAGTAGTGAAAAGTTTTTAACGAGACGGACTATACCCATCAACCTGTGTTCATATGCTAGTCACTTTTATGAAATAAATACACAAGTCATTAGAAAACGTTAGTCCATTTACCATCAGCTTCATTGACACAGCGTCTCTCTCCCCAAGTAAACCCATATTATGAGCATTCCTTTCTTGTTTTGGTTACTTTTCCTTTAAAGGAGTTACATAACTCGTGATAACGCAGAATCAGTGGCAGCAATCGGCATGTTTGTGTTAAGAAGAAAAAGGCAACATTTTAATAATTGTTACGTAATTGATTGCAAAGACTTCTTTAATTTCTTACTCTGTTACCACAATTTTCTTTGTTTATGACTATGTTATACACTTAATGCCATCATATTATAAATTGCATTGCAGCCTTTATCTCCACTACTATCTAGGTTGCTGTGGAGGAGAAAACAGTCAAAATCATTGTTGTTTTCTCAAACCTTTGCAAATTAGCTATCATGGTGTACTTAAGAAATATGTTTCTGACTAGCTAAATTTGAAAATGTTTAAATAACAATATTACAGCTGGACCATACAATATTATGAAGCCATGAGAAACAATAAACATATACCATTACAGTGATTCAGAAAGAAATTACATAACATTTTTGTGACAATAACAAGGTACAGATTAATAAATATAGTATGAGCTGATTTTGCAATAATCAAATCCTTTTTTTTTTTTTTTTTTTGAAACAGGGACTCAAGCTGCCACCCTGCGTAGAGTGCTGTGGCATCACAGCTCACAGCAACCTCCAATTCCTGGGCTCAAGTGAGTCTCCTGCCTCCACCTCCCAAGTAGCTGGGACTACAGGCGCCCACCACAATGCCCGGCCATTTTTTGGTTGGCAGCCATCATTGTTTGGCGGGCCTGGGCTGGATTCAAACCCGCCAGCTCAGGTGTACATGGCTGGCGCCTTAGCCTGTTGAGCCACAGGCGCCGAGCCTTTCTCACATATTTCTAAGTCTTCTGCATATGAACTCACTTTTGGTGTATATTGAGCTATATCCACATCTAGTATCTGGTGCCCTGGGTGATCTGCTTCCATTTTAAACAATAAGACTTCCTTATCTTTGTCCTCAAAATAAGTTTATTCTTTTACTCAGTCATTCATTAATTATTTACTGACTTAAGACAGACATTCTACTATACAAAGGGGATAAAAGAACAAGCAAAATCTGCTCTTTGCCTTAGGAAAGTTTTGGCTAGTTTGTGAGATTGCTTGAGGGAGACAATTTACACATGTGTACCCAACATTGACTGACAAACATATTTTGTAAATATTCTATACGAATTTAACTTTTTAATAAAATTTGATTTTTGACAAAATGAGATAGTTGCATCCCTTAACATAACTTGGTAAAGATCCATTTCTTTTTTTCTTACTTAAAAAAATTAAACTATGCTTATTTGGGGTATTGACATTTCTGGCAAAGCACTGAATCCTACTGTAATGAGAAGCTTTCTAGTAGACATATAAGAACATGGTCTTTGGAGATAGACTGATCTGGCTCCCAACATTGGTTCTCTCTGCCAACTTGGTAGAGAAGAAATCTCACGAAAGGAGCTTAAACTCTCTAAGCCTTAAATTCTTCATCTGAAAAATGGAAGCAATTGTTCCTATTCCATTGTATTGTCAGATTACTTGAGATAAAGTACAGAAAACTCATGTTTGTGTGAATCCTGCATTAATGGTGCCTACCATTTAATGTAAATAATCACCATCCCCAATTTATCTGCTTTGAGAAGTCAACTTACTTATAAAAACCAGAATCTCTTAAGGCAAAACATGCCTGTAATTTGCATCCACGGATCAATTCCAGAAAGAAGAACTAGGAGATCCTGGCATTTTCATTAGTTTTCAAGATGTATTATGACAATCACCTCTTGCCCAAGAACCTACCCTACCAGGCAGAAAGGAGTCTTTACCACTACAGGCCAGTGCGCACTCTTCCATAGGATGGACCCAAATCTTGCTCAACATTTTTCTAACTTTTTTTATCCAAGAGGTTTATCAAGTCTGAACCAGATCATAAGCTCTTTAAGGTTATTATGTATGCTCTTTCTCTTTGTTAATATGTCTTCCCACAGCACGGCCGTGGTATAGAAATTCTGGGACTGAGGTAGCAACTGATAGAGATGCATCTGAGTGAGAGCCACGCTCCACCCTCAGCTCAGCCATGTCCTGCAGTGACTCTGTGGGCGTGCCCTGCCTGCTTTGTGTGTGCTTTCCCAGTTGTTCTGAGTTACATGAGCAGCAGCCAGGCTCCACCGTGACACAGTATGCAGTGTACACAGTACACAGTGCGTTGTACGTGGCAGAGCCCGTGATTGAGAGAAGTCAATGCCCCCTGCTAAAATCACTCTTGAAAACTCTTCACTACAAAACACTAATTCTTTAGTCTGGAGGAATCTTGGACACTTGAAAATCAATTGAATAGCTGGGGGTTGTGGTGGGCGCCTGTAGTCCCAGCTACTTGGAAGGATGAGGCATGAGGATCACTTGAGCCCAAGTTTGAGGTTGCTGTGAGCTATGATGCCACAGCACTCTACCAAGGCAACAATGTTAGACTTGGTCTCAAAAACAAAAAAATTGATTAAAAGACTTAAGGGCTCTCTTCCTGGGTCTGGGGAAAATATAAAATGTTTCCCATTTCTGGGGAAATAAAATGTTTACATGTAAATGCTTAATCCAGCTTCAGATGACTCATAGACTCCCTGAAGTCTTTCCACATACTTTTTTGAGTCTCCACCTAATCTAGGGTAATCTAAAATAGCGCTAGAGTTCTTATCCAGATTGTAATGGCCTCTTTTTGCCCATCATAAGAAACCCAACAAAGTGGTGAGCCCCACAGAATTCCAACCTTGAGTCAGATCCCACACAGGAGACTCTTTCTCCGCCCAGGGAGGGTGCTGCTCTCTTACAGCGGGGTGATAATTCCTCCTAGTGAGGACATCCTGGCAGGTTTCCTAAGGCTCAGACATTGTACAAAACTCCAGAAGCTTCTCGGTCTAAGAAAAGGAGCAGTATGCAGAAAGCCCACGCACTGTGACAAACACAGGATCTTGGGGCAGTTGCTTGGGGTGATTTTCTCATCGGCAGCAGCAGACTCAGAATTGACGTGCAAACCAGAAAATTACTGAGCACTGGGCAGCCTCAGGGGTTGTTTTCTGCCTGGTTCAGGAGAAGCCACTGCAGGAATTTTTGCCGCCAGCCTCTTGTTGAGTGACAGAAAAAGAAAAAAGGATCATTTGAAGGCTCCTGATTCAAACAGCACGCACAGAATGCCAGGCCAGGGCTGCCTTGGAGAAAGCGACTCTGGTGCCAGCTTGGGGAACAAATGTGTTCCCACTGCCTCCTGGAAAGGCTTTGCCCACCCCTGCTGAGGGGGTGGATTTCAAAGCAGCTGACTTCTCGCCCTTTTTAATAGGACTGCAAGTGTTCCCTTTTTAATTCGAAAACTTTCTCCCAATTTTCCACTCCTCCAATGCCTCCCCAAGAAAAGCTGGTATTCTGGGTCACTGAAATGGTGTCAGGTTATTAAGCAGAGAACGGGGGTTAAAGGAGCAGCCCCCAGCAGCAGCAGCGGTGAGCACACTTACGGTCTGCAGGGCTCACGTTGCAGTGCTATAAAACATCAAACCCTAAAGGTCCCAGGGAAAGCCGCCCAAATCCCTTCTGGAGCTTGCAGCTGTGGATCTGAAAGTTCCCTTCCTTCCCCATATTTTCATAATCATGCTTTTCCTTCTTTTAAAGACACACACAGCCTCACTCCCAAAACACAGGGTGTTTCAAATGCTGCCCGCCCCATCTCCCCCTGGCACCAGGGCGCCTTCCAGTGTCAAGTCCCGCGTCTGGCCAGCCAGCTGCGGGGAGGTGGCAGAGAGTAATTCAGTGAGCCCTGGGCCTCCGGGGTCAGCGCAGCTGCTGCCTCCGTCTCCCCCGCGCCCTCCCACGTCAGCCGGGGAGACCGGCCGTGTGTGCGGGAGGTGCTGTTTCCCACGGCTCTGATCTAATGCAGCTGCAATTCAATCTCCGTGTGACCGACCTCAGCCCGCGCTCCCCCCCGCCGCCGGCCTCCCCTCGGCGGGCTGAGTGTGCCGCCCGTTTCCGCGTCAGTCCTGCGGCCTCCCGGGCTCCGAGGCCGGCTGCTGCCCGCACGCTCACCCCTCGGCCGGCGCTCCGGGGAGCCACTCCAGACCTGCCACTCGGCGGCCTGGGCAGGCCTTGTGACTTATCTCAGGGGGAAAGGCAGCGGGGCCAGCTGAGGCTGAGAACCCGAAACAGATGTCAGAGACGCCAGGCTGCGTTTTCCATGGATCTTCAGTGCCTGGAAAAATTTATGACCTCTCTCAGCCCTCTTTTAACGTGGGTAGAACTGAGCTTGTTTTATAAAACAAACAAGCCTGGTGGTCGTACAGAAAGTGACCGGAGCGGCAGGGCCCGACTGGGGTCTGTGGACCTTTGCTTGCTTGCTTTATTTAGCCCTTCAGCTCCATCCCTTAGCCTCTGTGTCGGGGGATGTTCCGTCTAGTCTCGTTAGACCTCCCTGTCTCCTGGTAGTCCAAAGCTATTCGTGGCTTTGACTGAAAGAGTGTTCAATTTGATTTTGCATCTCCATACTGAACAAGGAAATGGTAAATATCTTTTAGAAAGGCAGAGATTGCAGGAGCCCTGACACTTTTTGGTCTAATTTTTACCTAATTGTGTTATACTGGATCGGGCACACTCTCTTTTGACTGAAGAAAGCTTTGAACTTTGCTTTGCACTTCCTGCAAAAAGAGGATTGCTACCTCAGGGCAGGGAGGCACAGGAAGGCCTATGTTTGCAGGCACCTTTTACAAGCCCTATGAAGTGAAAGGGAAGGGTTTACAAAGGCAACATAATTAGAAATGATGTGTCAAGGCAGGCAAGCACCTCTTGGATCTGACCCTGCTGGTCTCACAGGCTGCAGCAGGAACACAGGAAATTCAGCATGGCTCCAGCCTGGACACACAAGCTATATTCCAATTCAAAGAATCCCAGTTTTCCTTCAATCTCTCATTCATTTGATTGCATACAGGGGGAAAGTGACAGACAAAGTCACACCTTCATTTATATGTATATAAATAATATAAAATATATATATATGTATATTTTTTTTTTAAGGAGAGATGTAATTTGCACAAAAAGATTCCTTTCTGCTAAGAACTAACCAGCTTCCTTATCTTGATATACAGATAAGAACAGGCAGGTGGAGCTGGAAAGTGTTTCCCTCACCTTCCTCAGACTCCTAGACGCTCAATTGGCATGCAGTCTCACAGAGTAAGGAAGTTTAGAGACTGCTGTTCCCCTCCCCCCAGACAGTAGGTAGTTATGATCAGTTATGATAAGTAAGAAAAGTCTCTAGCACTTAAGAAAAAAAAAAAAAGGAAATCTTTTTATGAACCTCTGCTCATAATTCACCTGTATCACGGGCAGGAGGTGTCATGGTATAAAGAAACATAGTTTGGGGGGAGGAGACGCTCCCCTGCCTGGGGAAGAGCAAGATTCTGCAGCCAAGCTCAGAAATAATAGTCTCCCTGAGTCCTGAGAAAACTGCCCCAAATGTTAACTCATCAATCTTAAGGAAACAAGCCTGGTTTTTGCCAACTTAATTTCATATAATTATTTCTGAGTCTGAGTCTTTATAAGAAAGAGGGAGTGGAAAAGATCAGAAAATTGAAGGGGATGAATGGGAAAAAAAGGAATGATATTTTCTGTGTTTTGAAGATTCCCATTTCTCCCCCACTGCCCAGGGCTTTGTCCACGCTTTCATCTTACAGAAGCAAATGCACAGGACACTCAACAGCATGTGGAGTGCTCAGAAGGGGCTGGTTTCAGCTCAGGTCTATTTTTAAGGAGCACTTCAATAAAGCTTCCTCTCGTGTTTTGGATCTTACAGTACCAAATGTGCAGTAACATGAGGATAGAAGGCCTGCACTCTGGCCCTGACTCCTGACCACTAAGTTCCAAGGGTGTTTGCATAAGCCATTAATCTTCAGAAGCCTCAGTTATGATACACTCTGAAATGGAGGTAATAATACATCCCTGCCCACCTCAGGGGTTTTATATATATAGGAAAACACTTGGAAAAGTTTAAAATGCTGCTATACGAATGAAAGGTATTATTCTTACAATAAAATTTATTGTGAATATTCCATAAGTATTTAACTATTACTAGTAGTCACATAAGAGTCAGAGGAATAAAATTTGATAAACAAAACATTTGAACATCTAGTTCAACTAATTTAAAATGCATCAATTTAAAATGCAAATTGTAAAGCGCTATCCTTCAGAAATTTGATTCAGTGGATGTGTAGTCCAGCCTAGGATGTTAGATTTTAGACCTATACCTTGAGAGATTCTCAGGCAGAATCTAGCAACGTGACATTGAGCAGCATTATTTTGCAAGAAGAGTACATTTCTCGTTCTTCCACTCCATGGCCATGACCTTGCTCCCATTGGGGCTGGGTATAAGAAGGAGCACATTACTACTTTCACATCCCTTCGTTAATATTTAAGAATTAATGTTCAGTCCACAACATGAAGGACTGCAAAGAAACAAAGCAGCATGGGGGATTATGTAGATGGGTTTGGTTTCCCTTTAATGGTGAGAAAAATGCATGTCTGTGCAGATGATAAATTGATCCAGAAAATGTTGCACAAGTGTTCTTTGCTAAGCTTCAGGGTCAAAGTCAACAATATAAAAGAAAATATACCTCCGTTTAGTTGGAAAGGACTTACGTTCAAGGCATTGCACAATGGAACCCGGATGGGTTACCCTCTGTCAAATGGCCCTGTTCATTTATTCAGCTTTCCACAAAACTTTGCCACAGAGAATAATAAGGGAGGGAGAGAGAGATTTAGCTCTTGCGGTTGCAGTTTGTTTTTGCACCTGTAGGTTTAAAAAAAATGACAATAGTTTGAGAATATCATAATAACATTTTTAAAGACAGTGAAATAGTTTGCCTGTGAAGTTGGGATAATGAAATGAATGGCCTCCTATAAAAGAAATCCCCTTTTAGCAACTATTGCCTGCACTAGGTTTAAGTGAAAATAAAAAATGAAACTGAGGAAGAAACTTCTAAAACAATAGATGGCTCCTGAAAATCTGGGAATTACTTTTCACTAACATTAAACTCATTTGTCTTGCAAATTTCTACTTCTAAAATAAGCAAAAAATGTAACCACAATGGCCTCTGGAAAACTGAAATAGATGACTGGTAATAAATTCAGTTTACTCATGGAAACCTCTCAGGTACTTTCTCACAATTCTTGTCACACAGCTCTAAAGCACACATGTGCACCCGAGTATGTTTATGTGTGTCTCGTCTTCTATGCTCACAGTAAACAATGAAAATTAGATAATTTGGGCAGAAGATAGGTATGTTGATAATGAGAGAGATAAGAATAGCCTGATAAAAATCAAGGAGACAAAGAGTCTATTTTAAAGTTTCCAAAATAACCTCAGAATCACAGAAATCTAGGACCCTTTACAGCTCCCCAAAACCCTCAGGGCCCTACTGTATTTAAGCAGAGTAACAAAATTTTTGTTCACTGTGATGATCTCAAGGCATCAAGTAGAAGTTTAAATTATGTTCTTTTTTTTTTATTATTAAGTTTTGTTTTCTCTAAGGAGGTACTAAATGTATTTTGGAAAGATTTCCATCAAAATGATTAAAATTAAAGAGGTGTTCATGCTGAAAGAGACAAATCCTTATCTTTCCAGGACTCTCATTTACTCAAAAATACTTTTTCTCCAAGGTTTCTGGATAAGTAAAATTTGTCTAAGGAGCAAAGACTGGGAGAGTAGAAGAGGGGGAGGAGGAAGGAGGAACAGCTGTTTTGAGTTAAAAAAGCATGTTAATGACAGCACAGGAGTCAGAAAGATGCTCGGGTTTACCCTGCTGTTCAGGAGGTGATATATTAAACTATTGAATAAAACCAATTGTTCTAGGTCTCTGATAATGAACCTGCAGAGGGAGATTTGGAAGACAGCACTGACTAATGAGGTATTTGGGGTAAAAAAACCATCTGCACCCACAGCCCCAGGCTGTTATCTGAATTACATGACGCTGCACATGCCTTGGGTAAATAGGGCCATGCTGAAAAAGGCCCGGTCTAGCTCACCAACATTTTGGCTTTAGAGAGGGCATTTTCTGGGCAAGTTGATAACCTGAACTGCAGATGGACCATGGCAGGAATAAGGGGAGAGGGGAAAGAAAAGAGGATGCTTTCAGCTGGAATATTAATGACAAACATGAAATGTCATGGTTACTCTGAAGGTTTCAGGAACCAGAGACACTAAGAAAAAAGAAAAATAGTAGGTTGTTTCATCTTTACAGTGATTCCTATAAAGGGGTCAGCAGGTTGTGGCAGAAACTTCCAGTAAGTTATCTCCAAGTCAGCAGCATGCCTTTGATCAGAGAGTTCCAGCCCCTTTGCAAGCTGAGCTCACCGATGCCAGCTGGCAAAGGCCCCAGGAGGGAAGAGGCTTCCTTGCACTAACTTTCCAGTGTACCAGGCACCACACCCTGCTTGCTTCCCACCCCTGGGGATACTCCATAGACACTGAAGATGTCCCCGAAACCTCCCACTGCCTCGGGAATTCTGTCCCATTTGAAATGGGACTGAGCCCTATTTTTATTTATTTATTTATTTATTTATTTATTTATTTATTTATTGCAGTTTTTGGCTGGGGCTGGGTTTGAACCCACCACCTCCGGCATATGGGGCCGGTGCTATACTCCTTTGAGCCACAGGCACCACCTTGAGCCCCTATTTTAGAAACAGAAAAATAGGTGAGGAACACAGTCAGAATCAGAAACTGTCAGAACACTAACCCTAATCTTGACTTTGGCCTAAACTCTCTTCTCCAGAATTTGACAAGAAATAATCACCTTTAAGACTTTGAAAACAAACGCATAAATCTTTCAAATTTTTTCTCTCAGTCATGTCATCTAACAGGTGCTGTAGATACAAATACATGTGTATGATTATGTTTTTGAAAAGGTGGTCAACGCTGTGTGAGGGCTAAGTTAATTAATTATTTTTTTTTTTTTTTTTTGAGAAGACTCTCAGTCTGTCACCCTGGATAAAGTGTATTGGCGTCATAACTCACAGCAACCTTAAACTCTTGGGCTCAAGAGATCTTCTTGCCTCAGCCTCCCAAGTAGCTGGGACTGTAGGCACCCAGCACAGTGCCCAGCTAGTTTTTTCCATTTTTAGTGGAGACAGGGTCTTGCTTTTGTTCAGGCTAGTTTCAAACTCCTGAGCTCAGGCAATCTACCTGCCTCAGCCTCCCAGAGTGCTCAGCTTTCAGGTATGAATTAAATTTAATTTTAAAAATAAAAAAAGGTGGAAGTCATGGGCATTAGTGGGGATGTCAAGAGCCCCTGTATATAAATGACCGTTAAATCCAGCTCCCACCTCAGCCATGAACTCATTTCCAATGGCCTCCTGGACATCACCATTTGGCTACCTCATAACTTCTAAACTACCTACATGTGAATCAATTACTTTCTTACAGATGCAGGTCTGTTGTTACCTTTTCTGCTTAGTAAGTTATGGAGATGAGGGAAGATTAACAAGCTTGGTAATCACAAAAACATTTGTTCCCCCTCACCATAGAGGTAAGACCTTCATTGGCTGATTCTTAAGGATGCTGAAAGGATTTAGAACCAGGTAGCATGCAGACCTACTCAAGGTTACATATGTCATGATCCTACACATCAGCATTTCTCCTGAATTGTGAGTAGTTCAGATAAAGGGTAACAAGAAAGCAAAAGCATACAACAGGTATTAACAATAGCTTTTATTACTGTTGTGATCATGTAGAAATACAGCTCTAGGAATTTTCCTTGACAGAACTATAGCATAAAAAAGTTTGGCATTGGGTGTCTGCCTCCCCGTTCCTGGCCTATTGTCCAGAGGGTAGAAACCTGTTCATTCAAATCCCATTCCAAAAATGGTCCTACCCACATAGCCTCTTCTCACAGACTGGCAGAAGTTTGAACCTGAAAGGGACATGAGAGATCTAGTTCAGCCCCTTTCTGCACAGATGAGTTATGGAAATTCAAAGAGGGGCTATGCCCAGAATGCAGTGGTAGAGCTGTAACTAGAACCAAAATCAGCTGTGGTGTTCCTTTCTCCCTTCTATTTTCATAACTACACCATGATGAAGAAAAATTAATTCCCTTCTTAGGGATATTTATTCTTTAACAGGGTTTGAAGAACCAAGCCAATCCAATAGTAAGAGTAGAAAATAGGAATCAATGGCAAAGCCTCAATGGCAAAGGAATAGGGGCTTCCTATTCTATGCTAGAATACGTCTTTTTCAGCATAACATGTATACAAAGCTTCATGGTCTTAAATTCCTTCCAATAGGAATGCCTTCGGAACTGGAGAGCAAAACATCTGATGTGAGTACATTGTACCACTTACAGCATGGTGTACATGTCATAACTAGAGTTATCATGTAATTTGGGCTTTCCACTTATATGTACAATGCTCTACATTATTTCTCTAGGGGAAAATTAAGGCTAATCATTCTCATTTGCTTTTCCAGTTGTTCTTGGTTTATTATTGCCGATTTAATGATTGCTCAGCTACAAATTTGAGCAGGAGGAGGGACTACAGGTATGGAGTAAGGTCATGGACTTGGATCCAAGAGATGTGTTTGCTCACCTCGGTGATTGTCAAGCCATTTCCCCTGGGCATCCTAATTTGATTGCAAGAGACCCAGAATGCCTAGCACTAAGTATTACTTCTGCAACATTATCTCCTCCCTTCTCACGTCTCTACTCTTCCTTCAAGACTGGAAATAGCTTTGGTGTTTCCATCTACCTTCAACTTTATCTTCCATTTATCTGAGCAAAGTAAATGCAAAAGAAACTATATGCAGAAGACACACTTAACCTATCATGTCATAGGTGTACACTAAGCATGCTCAAGATTAATCCCATGATTGGTATCCCTTCTTCCATGCCTATGAATCTAGAAGCCCTGGAGAATCGGACTTGGTACTAAACAAAAAATATTTATATAAGTTATAAATAGTAAAGATTAAAATACTACTTAAATGCTAACACAGGGGTGAAGATTATGACCCTGGATAGGATTTTTGACATTTTTCATTGAGGTTATCTGGGTTCCTACCAAAGAAGCTATATACTCTTTTCCACAAATAAGCCATCCACTGCCATGAAATTCAAGTTCTGTTGCAGGTCTTGAAAAATCTTGAACTATTTTTCAGTCTATTCCATCATACATTCATGCTCGTTGTACTTTACAATTTCCCTAAAACTTAGAGTAAAATGGATGCTTCAAGAAGATGTATTATGTTTACTGTATGACTCTCACTAGCCCCTGTACCACCATTGCATACTCCAACTTGAGAAATCAAATTTAACCACTGATAGAAGCATTAAAATAACCATGATCTTTGAAAGCCTGTGTTCCACATTTTTAAGGTAATTTTCCATTTATTTATGCATTTATTTATTTATTTATGTATTATTTTGATAGAGTTAGGGCTACCAGTGCTTTTTGGTTACACAGATGAATTATATAGTGACGATGTCTGGATTTTTGTGTACATGTCATCTGAATAGCGTTTAAGTTGCATCTCGTAGGTGGTTTTTCTACCCTCACTGCCCTCCCCACCCTCTTCACCGCTGAGTCTCCAGTGTCCATTGTGTTACTCTGTATACCTCTGCATACCAATAGCTTAGCTCCCACTTATAAGTGAGAACATGTGGTATTTCATTTTCCATTTTTTGTGTTATTTCATTTAGGGTAATGGCCTTCAAGTCTATCCAAGGTGCTGCAAACTAGGCTCCTATTTTATTCTAAGGCTCTTTTTTTCTGTCCTTTTTTTTTTTTCCCTAGGTGAGATAGGGTCTCACTCTGTCACCCAGGCTGGAATGTGGTCTTGTCATCATAGCTCACTGTAACCTCCAACTACTGGGCTTAAGGAATCTTCCTCCCTTGACCCCCCTAAAGTGCTAGGATTACCAGTTTGAGCCACTGTACCTGGACTCTAAAGCTTTTTTTTCGTCTTCAACTATAAAGCTGACAAATGTTTTTGTTAAATAATTGTACTAGAACTTTTGGGGTGTTGTCTGGTTCATGTGTCATCTATTTCTAAACTGTTTTTATCAACAACTCTATTAGGGGATAGAACAGACCTTGTTAATTCCATGTGCCAGCAACTGCCTTGGGACCTCTGACTAAACTGGACCCAAGCTGATACAGTCAGGCACTCTCTTGAGAATTTAGAATTAGAACCCAGGAATGACTGTTAAGGGACCTGAGAGCTGAGAAGTCACACACAGCTGGGGGCTAGAGCAGTTATTTTGTGCCATCAACATTCTGAAGCATAGCAAGCTCATCTAGAGAGGAAAAGTGAAGAATTAAGCTAAGTTCTTTTAAAAGTGAAAGAAATAAAAAATAAGGTGGGTAATGATATAGTTTTCTGATTAAAATAGAATTACAAAAGAAATCAATTACTTAAAGCTCTATTAAAAACCACCACATGTTTAGTAAATAAACAGCATGCTTCTCGATAACTCACAAGTCAATGAAAAAAAATCATAAGAAAAATTTTAAATTTTTTCACATGAAAATGTAAACACAGCATTATCAAAATGTGTGGAATGCAGCTAAAACAGTGCTAAGAGAGAAATTTCTATTAAACGCTTACATTGTAAAAGGAGAAAAGTCTCAGATCAATGATCTAAACTTCCACCTTAAGAAATTTGGAAAAGAGAGGCGGCATCTGTGGCTCAGCGAGTAGGGCACGCTGGCCCCATATACTGAGGGTGGTGGGTTCAAACCCCGCCCGGCTGAACTGCAAAACAGCCCTGGCTGAACTACAAAACAAACAAACAAACAGCCAGGGCGCTGGGGCGGGTGCCTGTAGTCCCAGCCACTCGGGAGACTGAGGCAAGAGAATCGCCTAAGCCCAGGAGTTGGAGGTTGCTGTGAGCTATGTGATGCCACAGCACTCTACCGAGGGCGATAAAGTGAGACTCTGTCTCTACAAAAACAAAGAAAAAGAAAGAAAAAAAAAGAAATTTGGAAAAGAGGAGCAAATAAACTCCAATCATTCAGAGAAAGAAATAGTAAAGGTAACAGCAAAAATCTTAATGCAATAAAAAACATAAAAACAATAGAGAAAATCAATAAAATCAAAAGCTGGTCCTTTGAAATGATCAATAAAATTGAAAAACCTCTACTGAAACTAAAAGGTAAAAAAAAGGAAAGTATCAGGAATGAATAGATCCTATAGAGAGTAAAATGACAATAATAAAATATTATGAACAATGTCATGTCTATAAATGTCCTAACTTGGGTGAAATGGACAATCTTTGAAAAACATAAACTATCATAGCTCACTGAACAAGAAATAGTTAACCTGAAACTCTATTCAAGAAATTGAGACGATATTTTTAAATTTTTCCTAAAACAAAAGCTCCAGGCCCAAGCATCTTCCACTAATGAATTCTCCATTAGTGAATTCTCCCATTCATCTAAGAAAGAAATAAATACCTACCATATGCAAACAATAAACTTTTCAGAAAATAAAAGAGGAAGTAATATTTCACAACTTATTTTATGAGTTGAGAATTACCCTGGTTCTAGAACCAGACAGTTACTCTGTATCACACATAAGAAAGTTACAGACCAATATTCTCATGAACACAGACACAAAAATCCATAATAAATATTAACAAATTGAACCCAGCAATATGTGAAAAGGATAATGTGCAATGACCAAGCGGGATTTTTCTTGAGAATGCAAGGTTGTTTTGACATTTGAAAGTCATTCAATATAATTCACAGTAGTAAAAAACTAAAACAGAAAATGATACAATCATCTTAATAGGCACAGGAAATCCAACACCCATTCATTATAAAAAAAGAAAAGCATAAAAAATCATTTTATCATAAGAACATTTGCACTAGAATGTTTATTACAGCTCAATTTACAATCATCAAATTGTGGAAACAACCCAGATGCTCACCCAGGAATGAATTAACAAGCTGTGGTACATGTATACCATGAAATACTATTCAGCCATTAAAAAAGATGGAGACAGTCGGCGCCTGTGGCTCATCGAGTAGGGCGCCGGCCCCATATACCAAAGGTGGCAGGTTCAAATCCGGCCTTGGCCGAACTGCAAAACAGAAAAATAGCCGGGCGTTGTGGCAGGCGCCTGTAGTCCTAGCTACTGGGGAGGCTGAGGCAAAAGAATCACCTAAGCCCAGGAGTTGGAGGTTGCTGTGAGCTGTGTGATGCCACGGCATTCCACGGAGGGCGATAAAGTGAGACTCTGTCTCTACAAAAAAAAGAAAAAGATGGAGACTTTACATCTTTTGTATTAACCCAGATAGAGCTGGATTCTTAGTGAAGCATCACAAGAATGGAGAAGCAAGAATCCAATGTACTCAATTCTATTTTGAAGCCAGTAGATGATCTAGTACACGTCCACGTAAGTGAAAAACTCAAATCAATCAAGTTTGGGGGATGCAGGGTTATGGTGTATGGTACACTTCCTGGGGTAAGACACAACTATAAGAGGGACTTTACCTAACAAATGCAAACAGTGTAAGCTAATTCTTTGTACTCTTAATGAACCTGAAACAATAAAAATCTAAGAATCTATGAATAGAAGGGAACTTCTTCAACTTAATAAAGAGGTCTACAAAACATCTATAGCTGACATTATATATGATGGTGAAAGACTGAATGCTTTTCCTCTAATATCTAAAACAACGCAAAAATATCTGCTCTCAACCACTTCTATTCAATATTATACTATAGGTTCTAGCCAATGCAATAAGATAAGAAAAAAAAAAGACATACAGATTGTAAAGGAAGAAATAAAACTGTGTTAATTTGCATAATTCATGATAGTGTTTGTATAAAATCCCAAGGAATCCAAAAAAAAATAAATTTTAAAAGAACTAAGTGAATATAGGAGGATAAGATATTAAAAATGAATTGCATTTTTATTTAATATATACTAGGATGAAAAAAATGGCATGATCCATGGAATGAAGAATTGATAATCTGGACTTTATTAAAATTAAAAACTTCTGTACTGAAAATGACATCAAGAGAATGAGAAGACAAGTCACAGACTAGGAGAAAATATTTACAAAACACCTTTAAGTATTCCACTTACCCATCTCGTAACTGTAGTGATACTCAGCAATGAGGGATGTAGCACTTTTTCTAGAATGAGTTTGGAAACTTAATTGTCAGACCTCATATGGTATGACCCCTCCCAACTATAGTCATCCCTGGATATTCATGGAGGACTGGTTCTAGGAAGCCCTGCAGATACTAATATATGAGGAAGCTCAAGTCTTTGCTATAAAATGGAATAGTATTAATATTTGCATATAACCTATGCATATTCTCCTATATAGTTTAAATCATCTCTACATTAGTTTTACTAACTAGTACAACGTAATATTACTTAAATAGTTGAGATACTGTATTGTTTAGGGAATAATGTCAACAAAAGTTCTTTATATGTTTAGTACAGATGCAGTTTTTTACCCTAATATTTTCAGGACATGAATGATTTTTAAATGGCAAACACTTTGAGGAAGAGGATGATTCTGTAGAAAACAAGTGACATTTAAATACAAAATACTGACCGCAAAGATGTGGAGACTATTCTACTAATCAAGGCTGTGATGGACGGAAGAAGACTGGTTGCTCCTCCTCCCACCATGACACTCTGAGGAGCAATGGCGCAAAGGGTAGAGCTTAGTACCAGTCCTCCAGCTGTGGCTCCTGGCACGCCTTTTCCCACACAGCAAAGAGGGAGGTACTGAGCCACAAAGTCACGAAGCCACATATCCCCTCTGCAAAGGCTATTTGGTTTGTTGGTTTGTTTGTTTTTGAGACAGAGTCTCACTTTTTCGCCCTCTGTAGAATGCTGTGGCGTCACAGCTCACAGCAACCTCAAACTCTTGGGCTTAAGCGATTCTCTGGCCTCAGTAGCTTCCCTCCGTAGCTGGGACTATAGACACCCAGCTATTTTTTTGTTGCTGTTGTCCTTGTTGTTTAGCAGGTCTGGGCCAGGTTTGAACCTGCCAGCCCCGGTGAATGTGGCCAGCACCCTAACCACTGAGCTATAGGCACTGAGCCTGCAAAGACTGTTTTATAGACCACTGAGAAAAGTGTTTAGGTCAATTGTCTTCCAACTCTTTAGATCACATTCCTTGTTAAAAAAGGATCTGATGGGGAGAATGGGGGGAAGCGGAAAGTGGAAAGGAGGGAAGGAGGTGAGGGGTTAGGGTGTGTGACACACCTTTTGGAGGCAGGACATAATTATAAGAGGGACTTTACCTAACAAATGCAATCAGTGTAACCTGGTTCTCTGTACCCTCAATGAATCCCCAACAATAAAAAGAAAGAAATGATCTACAGACACATGTAAGAATACTGCTATCTCAAAAGCATTATGTTAAGTAAAAAGTTCAGATACAAAGATCATATATGTTGTATCCTACATAGAAAATTCTAGGCAAGGCAAAACAACTTCCTTTTATAGAAAGTAGTTCACTGGTTGCTTGGTGCTCAGGTTGGCAGGTAGGGGCACAGAGGAGTCTTTTCACTCTTCATCAGGGTGATGAAGCGATTTGTGCATTAATTATGTTGTTGGTTAAACTGGTGCCCACAAAACACATCAAGCTATGCACTTAGAATAAGTGCATTTTATTGGATATAAATTAAACCTCAATAAAACTGTTCTGTAAAATTAATTTGGCAGAACTAAAATATAAAGTGTTTATGGGGAAAATGACTTCGAATAAGGCTATAAAATCTAGCAGAGGTCAGATCATGCTGTCTTTTCATCCCCTGGGAATTGTATATTTTGATTAAAATACGTTTTTAAAAATGTATATTCTGAAAAATGGCTTAGTTTTTTTTATAAAATATGATTTGATAATGAATAGGAATCTTTCTGTCTGTAACTCAGAATAGGAAGGACATTCTACATCATGACCCAGCACACAAATATACATGTGTACATGTAGGAACAGTACTTGACCCTTTCTGCATGCAATGAATCCATAAATAAATATCCACAGAAATAGAAATATTTCTTATTCTATTCTGTTCTTTTTCTTAATGCTAGTGTCACCCCTTTAAATTAATTTCATGACCTACTAAGGAATTGTGGCCTTCAGCTTGAAAAACAGTATGTTAGAAACCTATTTGACATGACCAAAAGTTATGGTTAAGCAATTCAGTATAATTTCTAGACACGATCAAGCTTCAAAACAGAGAAGTTTAGAAAGAAAAGATTGGGAAAAATGAGAATTAAGAGAATTTTGGACATAAACATTGGTATAGGCTGTTTATAGCCCCCTAAAGTACATGTATTTAAATGTAATCACCAATGTGATGATATTTGGAAATGGGCTTTGGAAGATGCTTAGTGCCCTTATAAAATAGACTGCAGAGAACTCCCTCATTCTCGTCCCATATGAGGACACAGTAAGAAGACACCATTCATGAAACAGAAGGAGGGCTGTCTCTAGACACTCAAACTGCCAGCACCCCAGCACCTTGATCTTGGATTTACTAGCCTCCAGGATTGAGGGAGATACATTTTTGTTATTAATAAGCTACCAGTATATGGCAACATATTTTGTGCTTTTTTTCCTTTTTCTTTTTTTTTTTTTTTTTTGAGACAGTCTTACTTTGTCATCCTCAGTAGAGTGCTCTGGCTTCATAGCTCACAGCAACCTCAAACTCTTGGGCTTAAGCAATTCTCTTGCTTCAGCCTCTCAAGTAGCTGGGACTACAGATGTCTGCCACAATGCCCAGCTATTTTTAGAGACGGGATCTCACTCTCACTCACTCCTGAGCTCAAGCAATCCACCCACCTCAGCCTGCCAGAGTGCTAGGATTACAGGTGGGAGCCACTGTGCCTGGCTGGTAATTTGTCTTTTTTTTTTTGAGACAGAGTCTTACTCTGTAGCCCTGGGGTTGTGTGCCGTGCTGTCATCATAGCTCACAGCAAGCTCACAATGTTGAGCTTGAGCAATCCTCTTCCTTCAGCCCCCTGAGTAGCTGGGACTACAGGTGCCTGCCACAATGTGAAGCTAGTTTTTTTCTATTTTGGTAGAGATGGGGTCTCAGTCTTACTCAGGTTAGTCTTGAACTCCTGACCTCAAGCAATCCTTCTGCCTCAGCCTCCCAGAGTGCTAGGATTAAAGGTGTGAGCCACGGTACCCAGCCTACGGTTATAGCAGCCCAAACAAAATAAAGGCAAACCTGGAGGAATAGCTCTGGTTTCTTCCTTCCAGCCGTATGGAAGAAGATGACTCAGCATTAACGAGTCTTGAGTCAGACAGACCTGGTTACATGATTGCTTATGGCAATGAGTAGCTGTGTGATCTCAGGCAAATAATTTGACCACCCTGAGTCTTAGTTTCCTTGCCTGTAAGAGAGGGATATAATAACTAATATTTCATAGAGTTATGTAAGGATTAAGTAAAATAATAGGTTAAAACCCTAGTATAAAGTAGTCTTATTTTCTAATTTTTCAAATGACATAGATCATAAAGCAGAAAACCCATTCTCTTTTATGAAAAGGAGAGTGAACAAAGAATGTTCACAGCAAATTTGAAATGCCCACAAGGCACAGGGTAGCCTTCATTTCCAGAAGGTTTTATATATGTAAAGACTATGAAAATCCATAAATTCTGTTCTTTGTTGACCAAGTTCCCTGCAACATCTCTGAATTCAGAGACAGAGCACTTATGTCCTTTATGGCATTGATACTCAGAAAAGACTAGTCAGGAAGGATTGTTTCCTCTGCATCTGAAAATAGAGTTAGATTAAGGCAATGTTGACTAAATTGTTGAATTTCATGCAGACGTCAAATTATGTATTTTCCATTAGACATAATCCTAAATTGATCTATTTTCTCATAAATGTTTATAATTTACAATTAATTACTTCACTGTAATTGCTGATTTCTATCAGCTATAGACAAGTGTCCTCAAAGGCCTGTCTTTGCTATCTTCATCTCTTTGCTTCTGCACTCCGTTCTCCCCGCAATGTACTCTTGCTTCCTTTGCCACCCATTCCACTGACATTGCCCTCACTGCAATCACAGTGATGAGGCTGTGATTAGACCAGCCACTCTAAAAGTGTGATCTTGTGAACATGGAAGGGGTGAGGTTGAGGGCGAGGCCAGATCCTTTCAGAGAGTCTGCAAACAGAAAAAAAAAGTGCCTTAGAGGAATTCAAGACCATACATGGAAAAGAAAAATGTCGAAAGAAAAAACTTTGAACTTTTTTTTATTAAAATCTTTTGAAAGTTAAAAAAATCATGTCTGTGAAATAGGAGAAAAATCATATAAAAAAGAACAAAAAGTAAATATCCAAAAAACAAAAAAAGTGCTTTCTGAAATTTTGTTAGAAATGCAATGTCAGTTAGATTGATTTAGCCATTCCACAATGTATACATATGTCGAAACATCGTGTTGTACACCATAAATATATATGACTCTCAGTTTGTCAGTTTAAAAATAAAAGCTTGAATTCAATGTTTAATAAATGTAAAACAAAAATTCTGTAGAGATTTTAGAAGATAAAGTTGTGGAAATCTTCAGAGTTGTGCAAAAATATAAAGAAAAGGAAACTGGGAAGGGAGAGAAGGTGAACAAGAATCAGCCCATTATTTTTACATTATTTTATGTGAAAAATAAGAGTTTTAGAATAAGAGAATAGCAAAAAGAAAGGAGATAAAATAATCAAGAAATGATTCAACAAAATTTACCTGAGTTTCTAGATGAAAAAGGGCCTTAAAGTGCCTATCACATCAAATAAAAATAAATCCACACAAAGCCATACAATAGTTAAATTTTAGACTGAGAACAAAAATTGTACTAATGAGAGAGAGTGTGCACTAGAGAGAGAGAAAAAAAAAAACATGTTCTAATGATTATGGATGAGCATGACTTCAGACTTCTCAATAGCAACAGGCAAACAACCCAGGACAGTGAATGGAGTGAGGCCTTGTAAATTCCAAACTAAAATTATTTCCAACCTAGAATTATATAGCTTGCCAAAATAATAAGCAAATATTAAAAATTTTTTTAAATACAGCTATTATGAACTGAATGATTGTGTCACCAAAAAATTTGATAATGCAAGGGTACATGTTGGATCTATTAAGTATGGAGTATAAATAAATGTCTTAACACAATAATTAAGTAAATGAGATGAGGCATATATTAACCAGTGTGATGTAAATGTTCCTAATTCTATATGAAATCAGCACATTGTACCCCATAAATGCATTAATATATACATGATCTATGTGTTTATGATTTAATAAAAAAACAAGTTTTTTTTTAAAAATTTGATATGTTGAACTCTTAACACCCAATGTGGATGTATTTGGAGATGGGCCCTCTAAAAGTATTAAAGGGAGCAAGATGGCTGAATAGAACACAACAATAATCATCCCTCCACAGGAACACAAAATGCAACAACTATCTACACAGGAAAGTACCCTTAGAAGAACTTAAAATAAGGTGAGCAGGGCGGCGCCTGTAGCTCAAAGGAGTAGGGCACCGGCCCCATATGCCAGAGGTGGTGGGTTCAAACCCAGCCCCGGCCAAAAAAAGAAAAATAAAGGTGAGCAAATCTAGTACCTTGTTTTAACATTATATCAAGGAAAGAGGCACTGCAGAGGGCAGGAAAGAAGGCCTTGCATTGTCTATGCCACCCCTCCCCCATCCCTCCATGCCAACATACTGGGTGAAGAGTGAATCTGTGTGTCCAGGGGAGGGAGAGTGAAGTGATTATGGGACTTGGCATTGGAACTCAGACCCACCTTGTCACAGAGGAACACAAGACAGGGTGGAATTCTGCTGGCATCCATGGAGGAAGAAATTAGATCAGCCCAGACAGAGGGCAATTCTCTACCCCAGCAGTAGAAACCTAAGTTCTGGATGACTCCACCAACAGCTGACAAAAGTAGTGTGAAGCCCAGAAAAAAATTGAAAAGCAGTCAGGTCACAAAGTCTGCAGTCCTGAAGGAAGTCTTGTGGCTGTGCTGGTCTCGAGCCAGTGGATTTGGGGTACATGTAACCCCAATGAGACACAATGGCAGCAGCCAAGCAAGTGCCTGTGTCACACTTCCCCCAACTCCAGGAAGTGCAGCTCAGGAAGACTCTTATACTATTTTGGAAAAGCAAAAGGAAAAGTACAAAGGATTTTCTTGCAACTTGGGTTCCATCTCAAGCACAGTAAAATTAAGTACCAAGCAGACTCCTGAAGCACCTGGTTCCAGGACTTAATTCCTGGATGGCATTTCTAACCCCCCCTAGACCAGAAGAGAACTTACTTCCCCGAAGGGAAGGACTTGGTCCTGGTAGGATTCACTCCTTGCTAACTAAAGAGGCCTTGGGCTTTAAGTAAACATCAGAGATAGCCAGACAGCAGTCACCATGGATTTTGGATGAGACTAGGCTGGCTTCAGGTGTGACCTGGTGCTGACTTAGCTGTGGTAGCCACAAGGCAGTGCCCAAATTCAAGCCTTCTGGTACAGAGAGTGATGGAAGAGAGTAAGAAACTTTACCCGGAAATCCAGGGAATTCTCCTACATCTTACCCAAGTCCACCAAGGAATTACTACTAGGAGTTTGCAAGAGTTATAACATTGCTGGGCTTAGGGTATCTCCAGGGCTGAAACAGCTGCAGTGACCAAAGACTTCGATCACAATACTCAATTCCTTTTTTTAAAATTAAAGCATAGCTGTGTATATTAATGCAATCATGGGGTACAATGTGCTGGTTTCATATATACTCTGAAATATTTTCATCAAACTGTTTGACATAGCCATCATGGCATTTTCTTAGTTATTCTATAAAAACATTAGTATTCTGCATTTAGTAAGTTTCACCTGTAACCTTCTAAGATGCACCGTAGGTGTGGACCCACAAATTGCTCTCCCTCCACCCCAGCCCCTTTCCCCATATTCTTGTGCTATAATTGTGTTATAGCCTTCATATGAAAGTTATAAATTCGCTTCATAGTAGGGCTGAGTACATTGGATACTTTTTCTTCCATTCTTGAGATACTTTGCTAAGAAGAATATGTTCCAGCTCCATCCATGTAAACATGAAAGAGATAAAGTCTCTATCTTTCTTTAAGGCTGCATAGTATTCCGTGGTATACATGTACCACAATTTATTAATCCATTCGTGGGTCGATGGACACTTGGGCTTTTTCCATGACTTAGCAATTATGAATTGGGCTCCAATAAACATTCTGGTACAGATGTCTGTGTTATAATGTGATTTTTGGTCTTCTGGGTATATACCTAGTAAAGGAATTATAGGGTCAAATGGCAGGTCAATTTTTAGATCTCCAAACAAGTACTCTCCAAACATCCTTCTAAAAGGAACGTATTAGTGTGCATTCCCACCAGCAGTGTAGAAGTGTTCCCTTTTCTCCACATCCACGCCAACATCTCTGGTTTGGGGATTTTGTTATGTGGGCTAATCTTACTGGAGTTAGAAGACAGATGCACGGCCTACAGACACATGAAAAAATGCTCCCCATCTTTAATCATCAGAGAAATGCAAATCAAAACTACTTTGAGATATCACTTATTGACATTTTGAACCGAATAATTATTTTGCTGTTGGGAGAATGTAGTGTACCTTGTAGGATAGTTAGCAGAATCCCTGACTTCCACTCACTAATTACCAACAGCAATGTGTTTTCCAAACCATGACAATCAAAAATATGTTTAAACATAGCCACATGTACCCTCAGGGCACAAAATCACCCACAGTTGAAAACCACTGAGCTAGAGAAAAGTTAGCATTCATTTTAGCACTAAGCTAATGTGATGTTGGTCACGTCACTTAACCTTAGTTTCTTAATTTATAAAGTTACAATAGATTAGACGAGTGAAACATAACTCTGAAACTCAACAAATCTTGTTCACAGCTCTCTTTACCTCCTTACCATATCAGTATCTTGAGATTACTTAGTAATACCTCAGTATGTAATTTTCAGAAAGTGAAAATTTAAAGAGAAATAAAAGTCAAAGGAAAGGAACATTTCCAAACTTCTGATATATTACACTTTGTCAATGAGGTCATGCCTGAGGATATAAGCATCTGCCTGAGGCATCATAGAATACCATTGGAAAGGGAAGTGATAAAATATTTTTACACATTCTAACACAGCCTTTAGCATGATTCAATTATAATAGTTTCATTTGCAGTTTTTATTTCTGAATCTTAGTCACTGGACATCACAAGACTATGCTAAAAATCAGTGTATGAGTTATTGTGTCCAGAAGGTGTTCGACTTACAGTGCTCTAAAGTTTTTTGAAATCTGAGACTATGAAGAACAAGCCAAATGTGAATCTTAACATATGCACACAAGCACACACACATAAATAACCAAAGAAGACATACAGTTTTTAAGATGAAGGAAAATATTTTTGCAAAAGACAAAACCAAACATGATATGGAGTCCAAGTTCCTCTCTTGATTTCTAACTTTTGTCCCCCTTTCTTGTCATTTTAAATATCTACCTTCTCCACCTTGATTAGGTGATTATCTGCAAGGCTTGTAAAATGACTCTCAGAAAATATTTTCCTGATATTCATCAGGACTCTGACCAATGATCAGGAAAACAAGAATGATACACAACCACGTAATATGGTGAAAGTGAGAAACTGCCTGAGTCAACATTGCTAGGGCAGGTGTGCAATTTTCCCCATCCTATAAAAATCCATCGCTGAATCATCCAGAAGTCCACTAGTATATAGGTACTCTCTGATCCTTATCAGCTGAATAAAACCCTTTCATTTAATTTATTCACATTAATTTATTTTGAAATGTTACCTATCCTAATAAAAAATCAAACAAACAAAAAACACCAAGTCATTTCTAAATGCTACCATAATGGTGCCCAGGTACAAAACCTAGACTGAGTTTTTTTATTTCAGATTATTAAAGGGGACAAATACTTTTATTACATGGAAATATTGTAAAACGCTAAAGTGAAGGCTTTCAGTGTGCCTGCCACCATAGCCCGCCACACTGTATCCCACAGGTCAGCCCATAGGTAAGTATTTATCCCTCATGCCCCTCCCGCCCTTTCTCCTTCTTCATTTCCAAAGTCCTTTACATCTTTTTGTATCCAGGTGCACGCCTTACGTAGCTCTTGCTTATTAGTGAGGACATAAGGTGTTTGGGTTTTCTACTCCTGAGATATTTCATGGAGGATAAGAGTGTCCATTTCTATCGAAGTTGCTGTGAATGATATTTATTCATTATTTTCTGTGGCTAAGTTGTACCCAATGCTGTACATCCTCACCACATTTTCTCTACTTTCGAACTGATGAGCATTTAAGTTGACTCCATATCTTTGCGCCTGTGTTCATGCTGTGACAGACATTCAAGTGTGGGTGTGTTTTTGATAAAATGATTTCTTTTCGAGTAGATAACCAGTATTGGATCACTGGTTGAAATGGTAGGTCTACTTTTACCAGATTGATAAATCTCCATACTTCTTTCCACAGAGATTATAATAGTTGGCAGTCCACTAGCATTGTATAAGTGTACCTTTTTCTCTGCGTTCACACCAGCCTTGTGTTGTTTTCTTGACTTTTTAACAATGTCCATTCTGACAGAAGTAAGGAAGATATCTTGCTGTGATTTTAATTTGTGTTGCTCCAATGATTAGTGCCACTGAACATTTTTCATACGTTTATTGTCTATTTAGCTGTTTTTTGAGAAAAAAATCTTCTGTTCAGGACTTTTGCGCACTTTTTGGTGGGCTTGTTCATTTTTTTCTTACTTTTTTGTTTGGCTTCATTGCAGATTTGGATATTAGTTCTTTGCTGGATATGTAGTATGTGACTATTTTCTCTCATTTTGTAGGATACCTGTTTATTCTGTTGATTTTTTTTTTCTGTGCAGATTATTAATTTAATTAAGTGTCACGATTTATTTTTGTTGTTCCTCTATTTGACTTTTGGGTCTTAGTAATAAACTCTTTTCCTAAACTCATGTCTAGAGGTATATTTCCTACATTTACTTCTATAAATTTTGTGATTTTTTGCCTTACATTTAAGTTTTTAATCCGTCTTGAATTATTTTTTATATAATGTGAGATCTAAGTCCAGCTCCGTTCTTTTGTCAGTGACTATCCAGTTTCCCAGCACTAATCAATGAACAGGGATTTCTTTTTTCATTTTTGTCTGCTTTCTCAAACATCATTTGTTTATATCTATATGGTTTTATTAGTCTATGCCTCTCCTTTTATACCAGTACCATGCTGTTTTTGGTAGCTTTGTAGTATAATTTGAAGTCAGGTAACATGATGCCTCTAGTTTTATTCTTTTTGCTTAAGATTGCTTTGGTTATTCAAGCAGTCTTCTGGCTTCAAATAAAGCTTGGGCTTATTTTTTCTCCACTTATGAAAGAAGATGTTGGTATTGGGCATTGTGTTGAAACTGTAAATTGCATTAGTCACAACAGACATTTTAACATTGTGGATTCTAACAGTACAGGATCATGAGATCCTTTACCATTTGTTTGAGTTCTCTATGGTCTCTTTCATCAGAGTTTTGTAGTTCTTCACAAAGAAGAGTTTGTAGAGATCTTTTGTAGAGATCTTTCACCTACTTTGTTAGCTACATTCTAGGTATTTTATTTTCTTCATAGCTATTGTAAATGGTCTTGAGTCTTTGATTTGACTCAGCTTCACTGTTGTTAGTATGTGGAAAAGCTACTGATTTGCATACATTGATTTTATAAACCGGGACTTTGCTAAATCTATTTTTAAATTCAAGGAATCTTTTCATGAAGTCTTTAGGGTCTTCCATATACAGATCATATTATCTGCAAATGTGGATACTTTAGAACTTCTCTTTCCTGATTTGGATGTACTTTATTTCTTTCTCTTGCCTGATTTCTCTGGCTAGGACTTCTAGTACTATGTTGAATAGAAATGGTGACAGTGAGCACCCTTGAATTGTTTCAGTTTGTAGGAAAAAATGCTTTCAACATTTCTCCACTCAGTATGATGTTGGCTGTGGGTTTTTCATGTAAGTCATATAAAAGCCACATATGACTTTTATAATTTTGAGGTGTTTTCCACCTATTGATAGTTTGTAAATGTTTTCTTTTCTAATATCATGAATGGGTGCTGGATTTAATTGAATGCTTGTTATGCATTTATTGAGATGATCTTATGGCATTTTGGTTTTGATTATGTTTATGTGGCAGATCACATTTACTTATGTTGAGCCATCCTTGCATACTTGGAATAAAGTAAAATAATGGTGAATTAACTCTTTGATGTTCCTTTGAATTGTGGTTACTAGTACCTCCTTGAGTATCTTTTTATCAGTGTTGATAAAGAATATTGGTCTGTAATTTTGTTGTTGTTGTTGTTGCATTCTTTCCTGGTTTAGGTATCATGATGATACTGCCTTTATAGACTGCGTTAAGGATCATTACCTTCTTCCTGATATTATGGAATAATTTTTGTAGGAGACATAGCAGTTTTTCTTTTTAGGTCTGGTAGAATTTAGCTGTGACTCCATCTGGTCCTGGGATTTGGGGGTTGGGGGTGGGGATATTATTTTTGTTACTGTTTCAATATTGTTGCTCTTTATTGGTCTCTTCAGGAGTTCTATTTCTTTTTGATTCAGGCTTAGAAAGTTGTGTGTTCCCAAGATTTTATCCATCTACTTCCTCCATGTTTCATTGTTTGTATGGATAGGAGGTTGCACAGTGTTAATGAATGGCATTTGGTATATTTACGGTATCAGTTGAAATGTCTCCTTTTCATTTCTAGTTAGGAGTATTAGAGTCATTTTTTTTCCTATTTCTTGTTAATGTGGCTAGTGGTCTCTTGATTTTGTTTGTTTATCTTTTTAAAGAATCAACTTTTAGTTTTGTATATAATTATACGTAGATATATTTATATTTTGTTTTGTTCCCATTTCATTTAGTTCTGCTCTAAGCTTTGTCATTTCTTTTCTTCTGCTGTTTTTTGTTTAGTTTGTTCTTTTCTTGGTTTCTTGAGTTGTGAGATGGGAATTTTGATTTGTTATATTTCTGTCTTTTTGATATAATGATTTAGGGCTAAAACCCTTTTTTCTGTATCCCTTAGATTTTTTAAAAGTTGGGTCACCTTTGCCATTCAGCTTGAAGATTATTTTGCTTTCTATACTGATTTCATCATCAACCCAAGATTGTTCAGGAGTCACTTGTTTAATTTTTTTATGACCTCATGAGAATTTGACAGTTTCTCCTGGATTTTATTTCTCTTTTTATTCCATTATGGCCTCAGAAGATATGTAACATGGTTTAAATTTTGATGAATTTGCTAAGACTCATTTTGTGATCTAAGATACGACCTATATTGAAAACTGTCTTGTGTTCTAATGAGAAAAATGCATATTCTGCAGTTTGGGGGTAGAGTATACTGTAAATGTCTGACCAGTTCATTTGTTCTGGATTCCACATTTAAGCCCAGTATTTTTTTGTTGATTTAGTTCTTTAATTATCTTTTGAGTTTGGGGTATTGAAGTTTCAGGTGATTATGATGCTACTTTTTATTTTTTCTCTTTTCTCACATCGGATAAAATTTGTTTTATAATTCTGGGAGCTCCTGTGTTATGATTGTTAATCTTTAAGATTGCTATGTCTTAGGTATCCAGGCATTCAACTATGTAATGACTATCTTTGTCTTTCTTACCATTGCTGATTTAAAGTCAATTTTACTTGTATCTGGAGCATTTGGGGTTTGCTACTAGCAGTGTATTTAAAACCACATGTTTGCTTTTCAAATCAATGTTTAATTTGTTTTGTATTTAATATGTGTTTTGTAGGCACTAGTAAGAATGCTGGAAGTTGAAATGATAGCGTCTGACCTGTCTGGACAAGTTTTATTCTTTTACTACTAGTTACTAATTTCTATCCTGGGAAGGCTTACTTGGGTGCAGATTTTGGAGACTTTAAGAAGCATGGTCTCCTGTTTCCCACACTGTCCTTGAGTAGCCTCCAGGCCTGCAGGCATGTTCCAGTGTACCCATCTAGAACCTTTTAAGGTGTGAAGGAATCAACTTGACTACAGTGGAAGCAAGTTTCAGAAGAGGAACAAGAATTCATGACTGGAGAAGTACAGACAGATCTTCTAAAAGTATAGAAAGGGATTTTGTGACCACAGCAAGTGTGAAATTTAAAAAGGTGCTTGGGATGCTGGTGGGAATATTAAACAATGTCTTTCAGTATTAATAAATTTCTGGGTGGCGCCTGTGGCTCAGTGGGTGGGGCGCCAGCCCCATATGCTGAGGGTGGCAGGTTCGGCCTGGCCCGGGCCAAACCTGTAATACAAAATAGCTGGGCACTGTGGCAGGTGCCTGTAGTCCCAGCTACTCAGGAGGCTGAGGCAGGAGAATCGCCTAAACCCAGGAGCTGGAGGTTGCTGTGAGCTGTGTGACACCACAGCATTCTACTGAGGGCGATAAAGTGAGACTCTGTTTCTACCAAAAAAAAAAAAAAAAAAAAAACAGTATTAATACATTTCTGCAAACTGTCAAAAGAAAAATTAAGTCAGTTTTACCTGGTAAGAGAATAACTACATCTGTTTGATCTTGGTTTCCCTTTGTGTGGAATATAATTTTCATTCTTTTTACCTGGAGTCTCTGTGAGACCTTGTGTGTTAGGATTTTGAATAAAGCATATACTTGAACTATAATTTTCCATTCATTTATGCAATCTATGAGCTAGTTTGAAACACTTACCTTAACACTCTGAAATTCTTTAGTCTGCTTGGTCTAACCTATTGTCAAAGCTTTCTGCTGTATTTTGAAGTTCCCTAAATGACTCTTATTTCTTTAAGTTCTATTCTATCTTTTCTCATTTTGTATATCTCCTTAGCAATATTTTCATTTTTTAGCTTCTTGTTTTGATTTTCAACTTTCTTTCCAATCCCTTTTATCTTATTTTCCTTCTGTATTATGAATTCCATTTATGATATTTCAACATTTTTGTTTTTGATTGGTGTCTATTAGTGTAGGTCTACTGTGATCCTTTGGGCATGACACGCTAGCTTGTTTGTTTTTTGTTTTCATGTCGCCAGAGTTCATTTGCTGGTTTCCTCTCATTTAAAAATCTCTGCTGTCAGTTCAGGCAGATTGGTTTGTGGTATACCTGTTCTCCTTTGTTGGGAACTCTATTTATTTGAGAAAAAAGAGAGGTCACATTTTTCCTATGTCACAAGACTCATCTGGCAGGGAAAGGGCAGATGCACTGGCATCTTGTAAGTAGCTGTTCTGCATTCCCCATTACCCTGTGGTTGCTACAGTCCACGCCAGTATTGGAGGATCTTTGTGTGGAGTTACAAGTTCGTCCCCAGACCCCTGCTGGGAGCTTAGGTAGAGTTCAAGGTGAGTCTCTGTCTATGGAGTCAGGCATTATGGGTATTTTCTCTGCCTAGGTCTCCTGGTGGCAGTGACAGTGACCACTCGGCTGGGCTAAGAGTCCTGTGAGTGTCAGGACTGTGGGTCTTGGCTTCATGCAGGTCCATATGTGATAGAAGCATGCAGCCAGGAGTGGCTTGTGGTTACCAGGTCCATGGTGGAGCTCTAGACCAGGCAGAGAGTCATGCAGAGCCATAGTGACACGGTCAGTGGGATAGTGCATGGTGCTACAGGGGTGTGGCCTCTGTATGACATTCAGACATTCAGGTCTGCAGGGGCGTGTTGGGGGTGTGTGTGGCCCAACAGGCAGCATATGGAGCTGGAAGCATGCTACATGGAGGGGCATGGAGGGCTAGGAGGTGTGTTCTACCTGTCAGTGGGTGTGGACTGGACTACCAGAGGGCTGGGGGTTGGTCCTTATTCAGTTCTTAGTAAATAAGGCTTTATTATGGGAGATTTGGGTGCCATTGAGGCCTGCCTTATTCAAAGTCCCTGGTGGGGTGAGTGCTTAGCTCCTGATCTCGTGGCACTTGAAAATATCTGCTTCCCTACTCCCTCCCTGGTCTGGCAGGGGCCATGAAGAAGCATTTGCAACAAACCCAATCCCTGTGTAGACTGGGTGCTCTGGAACAGAGAGCTCAGACCATCTTCAGTTGCAGTGTCCTGGGAGCAAGAGTCAGCGGGTCCCTGGTGAATCTGCTCTTCAGTGCAGTTTTACTGTGCAGTCTCCAGACAGTTCCCTGCTGAGTGGAGGCCTGTGGCTGGTGGGAGGGCATAGCGGAGGGTGTAACGTTGGTTGGGGGATTTGGAGGCCTTAAGATTCTCTTCCTTTTCCCTTCCTAATGTAGGTATCTCTCACAGGTATGTTCCAAGTTTGATGAGTAGATCTACCTATCCTTTTCACTCTCAGTGGCTCCTCTCCCTTTCTGTTGATTCACAATGCTCTCTCCAGGAGCGTCCATTTGTAGGAGGGCATCTACCTGAAACTTTGGATCTTTAATCTGAGAGCAGTTTATATGGGCTGCTTCTAGTCTGCCATATTTCCTGTTTCCCTGCGGTATGTGTTTCTTCATAAAACATTACAATGACAATATTTATACCACCTCTCAAACTGAGATCAGTGATTATTTTAATGTATTTTCTATAACTTTATAAATAAACCAGTATATCACTTTTATAAAATAATGGAAAGCATTAACTATTGGGTAGACTTTCCTTTTATGTTCAGAGCAACTTGGACGTTAGTAACTGTCTAAGAACAAGAGGCTTCATACAAATCATATTTTCTTCCACCAATTCACTAAGAAACATTAGTCTCCCATAGTTTTCAATCAACATAAAACATTCCAGTGGCATCCACCTCATGTCATTTCAGAAGCTTAACTAGTTCTTGGCTCATGTTTTGTTCAGGAATCAAGGAAAAATATTTACTGCAACAAATGTTCTTTTTGCGTAGAGCAACTGATTTATTGTTGAAAGTAGACATCCATCCAAGTTCTATCTCAAAGAGTAGGAGAAAAAATATATATATTACATCTAGTCAGCAAAAAGTACATGAAAGTCCAGAAACTTGGCCAGAGGAGTAGAAGATGGATTTGAGAATACGTTTCACATGGCATCTATTCAAGAATCCCTGAGTCACTTTCTTCTACTTTCACTAATTTTATTTCTAAAGAATGGACTATGTGGGAAGAAAATTATTGACATTTTGAATAAGTTGTAAGTCCCACAAGGTACAATAGAAAAAATTGACATACAGCTATAGTTGAGATTTAAAAAAATCAAGAAATAAATCATCTTGTACTACTGTGTACAATTATGGTGTATTCTGACAAATTTTCTCTATTTGCTTTCTTTTGCAACCTTGCTTATTCTGATTTTTTTTTTTTTTGAGACAGAATCTCAAGTTGCCCTGGGTAGAGTACTGTGACATCACAAATCACAGCAACCTCAAACTCTTGGGCTTAAGCAATTCTCTTGCATTAGTCTCCCAAGTAGTTGGGATTACAGGTGCCTGCCACAAAGCCCAGCTATTTTTTGGTTATAGTTGTCATTGTTGTTTGGCAGGCCTGGGCTGGATTCGAACCCACCATCTCTGGTGTATGTGGCTGCTGCCCTAGTCGCTGAGCTACAGATGCCGAGAAGCTTATTCTGATATTTATATAACATATTGTAATAAGACCTTCCATAAAAATCAAGGTAGTTTAGTAATGAGAAATAAAAAATCATAGCTATTGCTTAGGTATTTTAGATTGTTTTAATAAAAAAAACTGAACTAGAGCAATTAACTATGATCAAATTTATTCTTGATATGAATATATTGTATGTAATATTAAATAAACCCTGTCTTCAAAACTTCAAACATTAGCATGACATTTAAGAGATAAGTGATATTAGACAACTTTTTAAAATTCCCATGGTATACGGGGCACTATAAAAGTTTTGAGAAAGACTGTGTTATGACTTATTATTTCACTTCTAAGGAACACAGTCAACAGCATCCTTTCTGAGTCATTTGTGTAAGTTTATGAGTCATTCAGCTCAGTTTATCAGTGTTTCTGGGAGGCCTTTGTTTGTTTCCATTTGCATAGATTTTGTTTCTTGATTTTTGTGTATCTCAAAACATTCATAATGATCCACATATTAATTTCAGACTCTCAAATAATAATTAAATACCTTACCAATTTTGATGTAAGGAAGGTAACCTTGTATATGAAATAATTATTGATTCATTAAATGCGTATTCATGTGTTTACTTTGTAATGTCACATACATCTCCACTGTATAATGCTGTCAATATATTTACCATTAATATTGTCTCATCATGTCCACAAATAATGTATAGTTGCGCAGGTATGTGCTAAACTGGAAATTAAATATCGCTCATGTATGTTTGCTGGCTTCAAAAAATTGTCGCTTCCACCTGGTTGGAAGAAATAAAAGGCTTTTGTCAAAGTAAAGATATATTTGTTTCTGTATTATTACATATGGGACAAAACTTATTTTTGGAAATTAATTTGTCAATGGATGGTTCTAATGAATTATTGGAAACATATTTCAAAGGATGAAATTTTTAGAGAGGTTATTAATGCTTGTTTAGGTAAAGTTCAGCCACACTGTACAGAACACTTAGGATACAAAACAAATTATCTCTGTAAATCTTATTCTTCAACATACACTTAATTACTCAAATTACCTTTGACATTGTTCACTAGAAAAAATTATTTTGTTATATCATTCAATTTTGCCTTCATTTTTAAAACTCACCTACCATATGTCAGACAACAAGGATATATGGTGAATGAGATATGAACCTGTCTTAAGAGGCTCAGTTTCAATAATGAAGACAATAAAGCTGCTACATACTATCTAACAAATGGGATTGTAGAACTATGTACTGTGTGCAAAGAGCGATATGAAATACAGACAACAAATCACTTATATCAAATAGAAAAACTGAAAGCCTTCCCCCACCAAAATAAAACAAAGCACAAGACAATATTGATTGCTGCTGAAAATGTGGAGTAACAGGGGCTCTTGTTCATGTGGCAAGGAATGAAAAATGGTACAACCACGGTGTCTTCCACTTTGTAAAACAGTTCACTGATTTTTCACAAGACTGTGTTTGGCTTTACCATGTGATCCAGCACTAGCACTCCTGGAATGTACATTCCTAACTGATTCGAAAACTTATGTCTTAATGAAAACCTGCATGTGAATATTGACAGCAGCTATAATCACCCAAACCTGGAAGACACTAAGATGTTCTTCAATGAGTGAAAAGATAATAAGACTGGAGTGTATCCAAACTGGAGACTATTTATGAGCAATAAAAATAAAGACACTATCAATCCATGAAAAGATATGGACCAGTCTTAAATAACTACTGCTAAGTGACAAAAAATTATTTGGTATGGGTTATAAAATAGATGCTCCAATTATATCCACATTCAAGAAAAGACAAAGCTAAGAAGACATCAAGATGATCAATGGTGACCATGTCTCACAAGTAGAAGGGAAGTATTGAATAAATAAATCAAAGAGATTTGGGGGGGGCATTTAAAATTATTCTGCACAGTACTTCAATGGTGTACATGTGACACTTTGCATTGATTAAAACCCATAGTACATAGAATAAATCTTAGTATATAAACATTAAAATAATAATTTAGGAAATTGAGGAATCTCTGGGTGAAATACAGAATGTGACAAAGCAATTTCACTGCATTAGAAATGTACAACCTCATTGAAGTGGGTGGTCAAGAAGACACTAATGTCAGTAACTTTGGAAATGAACAGTCTGAAAAGCTAATGATAAAATAAAGTGTACATAAGTACTTAATTCTAATTAATAATTTTTCCCATCAGTTAATGATTCTGACATTGGTATATGTGTATACCAGAATTGAACAATTAAGTATATGGACAACAGATGGTGAGAACGATGTTTCCTATGGTGGGAGTGGGAATTCATTTATAAGCAAGGGGAGGGGGATAGACTGATCCATCTAGCAATGGATTTGCATTGGATACATGATAGAAACCCCCAAATTAGTTTAGTATGGGTACAGATGCTTACTAATAGAAATATTCATAGACACGTGTGTATACATGGTTAGTACACACACACATATGTCCTTGTGTATCTACTGAAAGGGCCTGGAAGCAATGAGATTCCAGGAGCAAAAAGCACATCTAGCACTCAGATCTTGGTTTCTACTGTCGTTCACCAGTTAAAGGAACCAGAACTTCTTGAACAAAATGTCTAATTCTAGGATAAGAACTTGCAAAATAGGAAATGCTCCTGGGGCATTTTGTGGTTCCAGAAAATAAGACTGAGATCAAAAAAATAAGTAGAAAAAAATACTACTCACGCACAGACATGGTGATGTTCGATATTGAAGAAACACTAAAACCCACTGAAATAGCACCCAGTGACCAAAGCTGGATAATTTGAACTAGAAAATAAAATAGTATTATATCTAAATAAATGGTTTAATAAATGAATAAATAAATAAGAAAGAATAGACCTCTTATATAAGAGAATTTCTACTAATTTATTTTAATATTCTCTCCTCAAATATGTGGAGCACGATCCCTTACCTTTTACTTATGATGATTGTATGATGAAAATCATACAATGGTTTTCAAAAATATATTCTGGAAAGTGGAAAAAAATCATAATTTCCCATTGCAGAACTCTGACAAACACCTCCTAAATTAGATAATCAAAGTAAACGTGAAAGATGCTAAGTCATATTGATAGATTTACCACTGATATGATAAAAATGACACTTTGCCTGCAGAAGTCTTTCCACAACAAATCTATGATCCCTGTGCAGTTATGAGAATAATATTAGATGAATCCTAACTGAAGGATAGTTTACTAAATACCTGATGAATATTCCTTAAAGTTGTCAGGGTCATTCAAAATAAGGAAAGTCTGAGAAACTGTCATAACTAAAAAGAGGAAGGAGACTTGCCAAAAAAAGTAATGTGTTAACCAAATGGGCTCCTGGAACAGAAAAGACCATCGATTAAAACAAACAAACAAGCAACAACAACAACAACAAAAAACTAAAGATTTCTGAGTGAAGTATGAATTTTTTAATGATGTATCATTGTTGTTTATTATTTGTAACAAAATACCCCAGCAATATAAGATGATATGAATAGGGGAAATTGAATGTGGAGTATGTGGGAGTATCACTGCATATCTTCAAAATTTCAAATAAAACTTTACAAATTAAAAAAAAATATTAAAACACACATGGTTATAATAAACTACACTTAAAGGCACGACTGAGGAAGAAGACACAGTGTCACTATATCGCCCTCCGTAGAGTGCTGTGGCATCATAGCTCACAGCAACCTCAAACTCTTGGGCTTAAACGATTCTCTTGCCTTAGCCTCCCTAGGAGCTGGGACTATAGGTGCCCACCACGATGCCTGGCTATTTTTTGCTGCAGTTGTCATTTCTGTTTTAGCTGGCCCAATCTGGTTTTGAACCCATCAGCCTCAGTGTATGTGGCTGGTGTTGTAACCACTGTACTACGGGCACCAAGTCTAAATGAAGCTTCTTACAAAAGAAAATAATGCAGAAATAAAAAGGAATCAAAACAGGTGATGGTGTTTGTAAATAATTAAGGAGGTTAAGAATATAAGTCCTTGTTGCATAATGAACTTTTCATCAAGACTGAGAATATAATGAAAGCATTAGCTTTAAACAGGGGAGAATGGTCAAAGATACAGTATTTTAAAGGTTACATTTCTGAACTCAATGTTCAATTCATAGGGTGACCAGTACAAAGAATAAATAAGATTGCTCAAAACAAGTAGTTTTGACAATAAATTGAGGGCCAAAGACTGAGGAATGACACCTTTCAGTGATAAGAAAAGAAAATGGGAGAGGTAAAGAAGCAGCTGAATTCAGAATGAGACAGGAACACCGGTAGACAAAACATAGGGAAAGGAAGATACTTTCAAAGCAGATGAGATCAACAATCTGTGATTATAGAAGGACGAAAGGTTTACAGGATTGAGGAATGGTGAAACGAAGACATTGAATTGGCTTTTATTATTCTTAAAATTAAAAGAATGTGATGTTTCATTAGAAAGTCTTTCTAACATTTTTGAAAAATTGCTGGTAATGTACTTGACAAATAGCCATCAAAATGGTTAATGACAGCTTACAAAAACAAAACACCTTCTAATACGTTTTTAAAAATCATTCATGTCTTTATGACTATTCTGCAAAAACGTCTGAGTGTTGTAGCAAACACGACTGCTGCTCTGTGTCTCCTCATTTTATTCTGATCATTACAAATGCAGAGGAATCTGATTTCTGTCCACATCATCCACTGGTCCAGTGTCACCAGTTCTACACGTCTCTCTAATCTCGACCTTCTCTAATAGTGTTTTTGTTCAGTTAAAGGTGTAAAGGATGAATTGTTGTCCATCAAGATTTTTTTAAAGAGCACTGGTTAATTGACACACCCAGGGTAAATAATTTATATATGAATATATCATATAACTATGTAAATACGTTATATACCACATACTAATTTTCCAGTGAAAACATACTATTTTTTCACTGGTTTTAGACTTGCAACAGCAAGTTGATGGTAACAGTCACTATAGACATGCTTTGTATATAACATATAATAATTTTTAAAAGGGTTCTGCATTACTCTCCAGATAAATCCACAGTAGCAGCTCCTGGAAGGGGAAATTTCTCTTCTACACCTTTGTGTTTTAAAATACCCCAAATCAAGTCATGGATTAGTTTCCTGAATAAATGTGACTTTCCAAAACAAAGTATTCAACTATGAATAACACATTCTAATATTCTCAAGGTGAAGTGAAAAGTGAAAATAACTTTTTTTTTTTGCTTTAAGGCTGTGCCCTCAAATTTTATTCAATGTAACCATAATAAGTAGTTTTGACTTATATTTATAAAAAAAGTAACTGTAGCCTTTTACCCCCCAAAGAGAGTAAAAATATAATTGTAAATCTATTGAGGAGTAAAAGTATAGAAATCATTAGACATTAATTTTAGCAGTGATGATGAGAACTGAGTAGAAAGTAATGACAAACATTGTTTAAAAATGTTACTCACTGCATGGGTAATGATTTTAATATAATTATAGGTAGAACAATGGTTTACGTTGGATTATCATGTTAATTGGGACACAATTAACAATTCATTTCACAGATGTATGAAATAAATCAAGTTTAATAAATATGTTCTGTTAGAATTAAAAGTAAATTTTTCCAAATACTCTAATTTGAATAAGGTATTATTTTCATTTTGTGAGGAATCAAATGTGCATTTCTAAAGTTTCTAAATAAATTGTATATAATATATTCAACTTTTAAATCAAGACATTAGTTTCTTTGATTATGAAAAGATGAAAGGATCTAATCTCTGGCTGGTTGTTTAACAAACTGCATCATCATTTTGAGCTATACTAAAACACATGATTTTGGAAAATTTCCAATTTAAAATTTGGTGTGAGAATAAACTCTCATATAATTTCCTTTATTTAAAATTATCCTTTAGCTTGTTGATATAGTAACACATTTTCAGATGGAAAAATTGGTAAAACAAGTTCATAGAGCATTAATTCCAAAACTTATTTTTATCTGCTCATGTTAAATTTTTTTAATGGTTTCTCTTTGAAAGAGAAATTATACTGTCCTTTGAGATATTCAGCATTGCTGGGATCATGGCTTTGTACCATAACTGGTGATAAAGAGTGTTTCCACTACTAGATAAAAGGTAATTTCTATTTACAACCTTATGATATTTGAATTTAGAAAATCTCTAACTAGTTTAGAACCTTTTTCCTTTCTTCTGAAATAAAGAGACAAAGCTTGATGTAACCTTCAGAATCCTCATAGAATAAAAGCATTAATAATTAATATCCAAATTTTATATCTTCACTTAAAGACTAAGGATAGTAAAGGTAAGAACAAGAGCAGGCAGTGGTGACAATTACCAGAACACGGAACCAAAATGGTTGATCTAATTGAAATAAATGACTTACATTTGCTTTATATGCATAAGCCATATACCAAGTATACCTGCATTTATAAAAATGGCTTCATTAGTTAAAGTTCTTAGAAAATTATTCTTATAAGATAAAAGTATGAGGAACAGAGGGAGAATTTGGATTTTCTCCAACCACCATCTGCTGTCAGTCTCAGCTTCATCTATAAAACATATTTCAACTGTTAGGTGATGGGAAGGTTATATAGAATTTTCTGTTTGCAAACAGCATCCAGAGAAGATTGAGTTAGGGGACTTAATATGTAGTGTTCTAGGGAAAATTTTCAAGAAAAATAGTGGAGCAATTGTAGAGAAATCCAGAATGATAACCTCTATCTGCCTTGGTTATTCATCCATAACTTCGGGTGATAAATACAATTTTCTAACATTACTCTGAGATGGAAATGAATTAAGAGATGTAAACCATTTAGAATAACACTTATCATGCACTAAGCACTATATTACCATGTGTTGTCTTACTCAACTTTCCTTGGAATTAGACCTTTCTAATGAAGGCATACATGGAGTTTTCTCTTGAGAGAAAGGATAGACCAATTACAGTTATTCTGATAACTCAGAGTATGCTCTCTGCCTTACTGATACAGTCACTCAGTACTATAGCTCCAATGTGGAATATATTTAGCAACCTAAGCAATAAAAGTCACCTTCAAATCATGTGATGAATTTTGTAGACTTGCATATATCTATTACGAAAGTGGACTATTGTCCACCAAATGGAATGCCTTATATGATTCTATATAGCTCTATTTTGTTGTATAACTCATTTTCCAAACATCATCTTTTGTTTTAAATTGCATAGTGCTTAAAATAAACTTTCTCTGACTATAGATATTAGTTATATAATTTTATATTATAGCTACCCATTTTGCTTGCAGTGCAAGAATAAAAGAACAAAAATACTAAAATGATCCAAGGAAAATTACTAAAGAACTCATAGCAATTCAGATTTGAAAGTAAAGACATATGGGAGACATAATTTATAGGAAATAATTTTTTAAAAGATATGGATCATCAAAATCAAGCAATATTCTCATTACTCAATATTAACTTCCCACTGGAGTAATATTAACTCCAATGGGGAGTTAATATTGGTATTTACCAGATATTTTTTACAGTTTAAGAAAATCTGAATCTACCTCATATCAAATAAAAAGTAGGGAAGTTTTTAAAGTTATTTTCTCATCCTTATTAAATCTTGGGTGAGTCACCTTACTTATCCAAGTATGAGTTTTCATGTCTAAAAAAAATGAATGTATTACATAAGTTCAAAGCCTTTCAGCTTTGAAATTCTGTGATTTTAAAATTAATATAATTAATCAAATTCAGTATTTCAGGGACTCAAAGTAAATAATAAAAACAGTGGACATTAACCTATGTATAATCTTTGCATATCTCCTATCTTGCTCCGGGCCCATTAAACTATTGCTTAATTCAATATCAAGTGAAGAATACAAAAAAAATTATTTTAACTGTATAGACATAATTATTTTCACTTTTACTTTTACACTTGATCTTAACCAAAAGAGAAGCGATTCACTTTTACTTTTCAGTTTGCATTTTTATGGAATTAGATATTTAATAGTACTTTTGATTAATAAATAAATTTACCTAAGGACAACTATAACAGCATTTGTATTTATTCAATTATGCTAATATAAGAAGTATATTTTGAACTCATCCTATCACATAACTAAATAGGTACAGGTGACATAGAATAATAGAATAGGCCTAGGCTTTGGATTATGACCGATCTGTGCTTGAACTTTGACACTACCTCTTTCAGGATATCATGCTGGGTAAGTCACTACTCTTGAGCTTACTTCTTCCTAACGTTAAAGTGAAAATAACAGCTCTTGGTTGGGGATCAAAAGCGAAATATATTTAGTTCTAATTCATGATTTCTCTCCTAATATAATATGTTGCACTTAGAATTATGACATAGTATAATGGAATTATTGTACATTGGCTTTCATTTGCTTGTGCCATTATAAGCAAGACTTTGTTTAAAAAATTTAATCAAATGTAGCTATTTATACAGTCCACAATACTGCTTCTACTAAATGTATCATTTAAAAAAAAAACCCGATACAGAAGTATAATTTTTTAACAAGTATCTGCCTAAGGGAACTTATTTACCTTTCCCTGGGAAAGCACATTATTTTCTTTATTCATTTACCTTTGTATTACTGAATAAAAATATGGTCATAGTAGTCAAGGAAGCTATTGTTTGATGATCTAGATGACTGTATAATATACCATTTTTGTAACAACTTGACAGCCAGTATTATTAAATGACATCTGTTAAACAAGTTTACACATAGAAAGTATTTCTCCCACTTCTATTGGCACCATAGCACAGATTTTTATTTTAAATTGATTGAGAAACAACTGAGCACTTCCCTAGGCCATCAGAATTGTATATTATTAGATCTGGAGTTCAGAAATAATTGCTTTATGAGAGAGAATTTAGATGTCCATCTATTCAATTCCATATTTTTATGACAATCTGTTTACTTTGGTTTAGAATCAAGATATCCTTATTGCCTCCACCATCATCGCCTGTCATTTAATCTGTCAGCTGGGGATAAGAATTACCAAGAATGCAATAAAAAAAGATAGCTTAAATCTCTGAATTTATTGGCCTACTGACTTATTTTTCTCTCACAACTTTTCCTATTTTTTTTTTTAAATTGATCTACAAGTTGTGTATATTTGAAGGGTGCATGTGATATTTCAATGCTTGTATACAACATGTAATGATCAAATCAAGGTAAGTAGAATACCTGTCCACTCAAATGGTTATCGCTTTTTATTTATTTATTTTTTGCAGGTTTGGGCTGGGCCTGGGTTTGAACCTGCCACCTCCAGTGTATGGGGCCGGCGCCTTACTCCTTTGAGCCACAGGAGCTGCCCAAGTTATCGCTTTTTTTGCATTGGATACATGGGAATTTTTACCATCCCTTACTAGAACTTACTCTATCTAACTCTATTTTTGTAACCTTGGAAACTTGTCTTCATTCCCCTGCCCATTCTCCTTCCTGCCTCTAGTAACCAGCCTTCTACATTCTACGTTCATCATGAGAGCTATCTTTTTAGTTTGCATATAGGAGAGAGAACACACAATACTTTTCATATGATGCCTGGCTTATTTCACTTCTTTTTTGCTCTTAATGACCTCCAATTCCATGTATTTTGCTGAAAATGACAGGATTTCATTCCTTTCTAGAACTGAATAATATTCTATTAGGGATAAATACTATATTTCTTTTCATCTATTCCTTGATGGACACCTAGATTGATTCTGTATGTTGCTTATTGTGAATAGTGCCACAAAACTAAGCATGAAAGTGCCAATTTCTGTTTGATATGCGGAATTCCTTCCATATATATATATATATATATATATATACATATATATATATATATATATACACACATGCACACAGCAGTGGGACTGCTGGGTAATATGGTCATCTTACGTTTAGTTTTTTGAGAAAAATCAATAATGGCTCTGCTAATTTACATTTCTGGTGACAGTGTTTGAGTATTTCTTTTTGCATCCTCACCACCATTTATATTTCAACTTTTTGGTAATAGCCATATTAACTGGGGTGAAATGATATCTCATTGTGGTTTTGATTGTCATTTCCTTAATGACTAGAAAATTTCAGCAGTTTTCATTTTTTTCATCTACCTGTTAGCCATTTGTCTTCATTTGGGAAATGTCTTTTCAGTCTTTTGCCCATTTTTCATTGTATTTTTTACATTAGGGAGTACTTTGGGTTCCTCGTATATTCTGGTTATTAATTGTGTTGTAGGGATAGTTTGCAAATATTTTCTCCCATTAAGTAGATTGTGTTTTCACTTGTTGATTGTTTTCTTTGCTCCACAGAAGATTTTCTTCCTTGATATAATTCCTTTTTCTATTTTTTGATTTTGTTACCTGTGCTGTTGAGGTCTTATCCCCCCAAATATTTGCCCAGACCAAATGTCCCATAGCATTTCCCCAATGTTGTCTTTCAGTAGTTTCGGGTGTTCAAATTACACCTTGAATGCATTTGAGTTGATTTTTTATATTATGAAAGATGATCCAGTTTTGTTCTTCTGTGTATGGATATCAAGTTTTCCCAGGACCATTTGTTAAAGAGACTTTTCTCCAGTGTATGTTGTTATCTGTGTCAAAAATGAGTTGTTGGTAATTGTATGGATGCATTTCTGTGTTCTCTGTTCTGTTCCATTGGTCTATATATCTGTTCAGAAGCCAGTACAATGCTATTTGAATGACTGTAACTTTGTACCATACAAGGTATACAGGTTGTGTGATGCCTTCTTATTGGTTCTTTTGCTCATTATTGTTTTAGCCATTTAGGTTCTTTTGTGATTCTATATGAGTGTTAGGATTATTTTTCTTTGTTTCAAGGGAGAATGTCATTGCTATTTCAATAGGAGTTGAATTGAATTTGTAGATCATTTTTGGTAACATAGATATCTTAATATACTTTTTTCAGTACATGAACATGAGATCTCTTTCCATATTTTTGCGCCCTCTTTAATTTTTTTAATGAGTGTTGTATGGTTTTCCTTGTAGAGATCTCCGACTTCTTTGGTTACCTTTATTGAAGATACATGGCTTTTTTTTTTTTTTTATAGCTACTGCAAATTGAATTGCTTTTTTAATTTCCTTTTCAGGTTGATCACTGCTAGTATATAGAAATGCTACTAATTTTTAGGTTATTTTTTGTCCTGCATGTTTATTGAATTTTACATTAGTTTTAAGAGGTTTCTGGTGGGTTCTTTAGGTTTTTAAAAATATAATACTATGTCTTCTGCAAACAAGAATAATTTAATTTCTTTCTAATTTGGATTGTTTATTTCACTTGCCTAATTGCTCTGGCTAGGGTTTCTTTTTTTTTTTCTGACAGAGTCTTGTTTTGTTACCCTCTGTAGAGTGCTGTAACATCATAGCTCTTAGCAACCTCAAACTTTTGGGCTCAAGTGATTCTCTTGCCTCAGACTCCCAAGTAGCTGGGACTACAGGTGTCCACCACAATGTCTGGCTGTTTTTATAGCTGAGGTCTTGCTCCGGTTCAGAAAGGTCTCAAACTTTTGAGCTCAAGCAATCTACCTGTCTCAGCCTCCCAGAGTGCTAGGATTAGAGGCATGAGCCACTTGGCCTGGCTAGGACTTTAAAAACTTTATGAACAACACTAAATAGAAATGGTAAAAGTTAACTTTTTTTCTTTTTATAGATCTTAATGGAAAGGCCTTCAGTATTTCCTCATTCACTATAATATCAAATGTGGGTCTGTAATATATACCTTATATCATTTTGAAGTAACTCTCTTCTCCCCCCAATTTGTTGAGTGTTGTTATCATAATGGGTGTTGAATTTCATCTAATGTTTTTCAGCATCTATGGAAATGGTCATATGTTTTTTGTTCTTGATTCTGTTGCTGTGATGTGATGTGAACATGTATTGATTGCTGTGTGTTGATCCATTTCTGGGATGACTCTCACTTGATCATGGTGAATGATCTGTTTAATGTTTTGCATCTAAGTCATTTTATTCTGTCATTTTTCTTTTTCTTTGTGGGGTGAGCTTTTTATCAGTTCACTGCTTTGGTCTTGTTTCTCATTGTTTAGATTTTCTATTTCTCATGGGTTAATCTTAGTAGGTTTTCTATGACCCAAAATGTATTCATCCCTTCTAGGTTTGACAATTTGTTGGAATACAATTGTCTATAATATTCTGTAATAATCCTTTGTGTTTATATAATTTCAGTGGTAATTTTCATTTTCTGTTTGCTCAAAGTTTTGTTTATTTATTTTTTAAGATTAATACGAGTGTAAATATGATTAGGTTACACTGTTTGCATTTGTTGGGGAGAGTTCAAGTTGTATTTGTGCCCTTCACCCAGGAGGTGTGCAGTAACCCTCAACAATGTCCCCATTAGGTGGGAGCTTACTGAACCTCTTCCCCGCTACACTTTTCCCTTCTTGAATTTGATTGTGTTTTTCCTCATATGTGAGCCTGTCCTTGTTCATCTATTAGTTTAAAATTAGTGTTGAGTACATGGGATGCTTGTTTTTTTAGTCTTGAGATACTTTACTAAAGAGAATGCCCATCAACTCCATCCAGATAAGTACAAAAGATGTAAAGTCTCCTTCTTGGTTATGGTTCAATTTACTCCATGGCAAATTAAAAACCAAAAAAAAAAAAAAAAAAAAAAAAAAACAGAAAAAACTTTTATTGTATTTGTTTTGATTTTCTCTCTTCTTCTTTTTTAATCTAGTTATGGTTTTGTCATTTTTTACTCTTTTTAAAAATATGACTTTTCATTTCATTCATGTTTTGTATTTGTATAGTCTCATTTTTTTTCCTGTTCTATTATTTACCATTTCTTTGCTCTGCTAATTTTAAGTTTAGTTTGTTCTTGCCTTTGTACTTCCTCATGGTCCATTGTTATACTGTTTGTCTGAAACTTTTCTTTTTTTTTATTAAATCATAACTGAGTACATTAATGCAATCATGGGGTACAATGTGCTGGTTTCATATACAATCTGAAACATTTTCATCGAACTGGTTAATATAGCATTCATGGCATTTTTTTAGTTATTGTGTTAAGACCTTTATGTTCTGCATTCAGTAAGTTTCACCTGTACACTTCTAAGATGAACCATAGGTGTGGTCCCAGCGATTACCCTGCCTCCCCTCCCCTCCCGTCCCCCTTTCTTCATATTCTTGTGCTATAATTGGGTTATAGCCTTCATATGAAACTTTTCTATTTTATTCTTATGTAGAGATATTGGCACTTATTGCTAGAAACTTTCCTCTTAGTACTGCTTTTGCAGTATTTCTTATGTTCTGTGATACGTTCTGTTTTCATTTTCATGTGTTTTGAAAAATTAATTTTCTTTTTATTTTCTTTTTTGACTCATTGGTTGTTCAAGAGAAAATTCTTTAATTTTCGTGTATTTTTCAGATTTCAAAATTTCCTGCTATTTAATCTAACTGTTAGATATTATTTTGTATTTTCTGTATTTGTTGAGGCTTCTTTTATGAGCCTAAAACAAGGTTGTACCAACTAATTCAGAAAAGACAAACTGATATTAAATACCTTTTCTGACCACAGCAAAATAAAAGTAGATTGACTGATGCATTCATTTTTTTCTTTTCTTCCTTCCTTCCATTTTACCTTCCTTTTATTTACTTTCTTTAACTTTGCAGTTATTTGGTTTTCTTTGATAGTATATTTTAATTCACTGCTTTTTATTTTAGTATATCTCTTAAGGTTTTTATTTTTTCATTATCATCAGGCTTATAAAAATATTTTATAATCATACCTAGTTATTTGAAACTAAAATCAACTTTCATCACTAAAAAGAAAATAAAGAAATAAGAAACAAAAAACACATTAACTAATTTCTTTCTCTATATTTTGAATTTTTGGTTTCACAATTTACATTTTCCTATATAACATTCTTTCAGTTATTATTTTAATTGTTTTGTCTTCTTAGTAAATATATAAGTGGTTTATGTGTAATAATTGCAAGATTAGTATTACAATCACATAAGTGATATTTTATTTTAGTTTGAAGTAGCCGCTTTGGCATTTCTTATCGGTCAGATTCAGTAGTAATAAATTCCCTCAACTTTTATTTGAATGAGAAAATCTCTGCTATTGATTTCTGTGCAAGTTTTTCTCTTTTCTTGATTTCCAATGATAGCCTCGCTGGAGACAGTATTCTTGGCTTATAGTCTTTTCGTCTAGTACTCTGAATATGTCATCCCTCTCTTTCCTGGCCAATAAGATTTCTGCTGAGAAGTCTAATGCATACATATTGGATCTCATTTATATATTATTTATTTATTTTCTCTTACTACTTTTAGCATTGTATCTTTGTCCATTAAATTTGAGAGTTTGATTATGTTTCTTGGGGTATTCTTATTTAGGTTGAATCTGATTGATGACCCTTGACTTTCTTGTACCTGGATATTTATATCTTTGTTATATCTAGGTTTGGAAATTTTTCTGTTGTTATTATTAATCTTGAGATAAATGTTCTATCCCTTTACCTTTGTCAGTTCTTTTTTCTTTTAACTCCAATAACTCAAATATTTGCTCTTTCAATGTTGCCTTATAGATTGTGTAAGCTTTCTTTGTTTCTTTTCATTCTTTTTTTTTCTTCTCTTCCTTGTATTTTCAAATAGTCTCTCTTTGATTTCTCAGACTATTTTTCTTGTTTGATAAATTCTGCTTTTCCTGTTCTCTATTGCATTTTTCATTTCATTCATTATTTTTGTCAGTTCCTGGGATTCTGTTTGATATTTAAAAATATATAAATTTATCTGGTAAATTTTGAATGGATTATTTGCGTTTCCTAGAAGTTATTGAGCTTACTTAATAGAGCTATGCTGAATCTCTTGGCTGAGAGATCACACATTTTCCTTAGTTTAGCACTGGTACACTGTTATTCTGGCATGTCGTTTTGTTTCTTTGGTAAAGTCACATTTCCCTAAATGTTTCTGATGTCTGTGGACATGTGATGATGTCTGTACAGTGAAGGATTAGGTAATTATTTCTGTCTTCTCAATCTTGGATTGTTATGCCTGTTCTACAGAGGGTATTCCAAGGATCTAAGTAGACCTAACTGTGGCATTCGCTGAGTCTCTAACCACCGCAGCCACCTCTGACTTAAAGATCTCCAGTATCCCAGGTTTGCTACAAGTGTTAGAAGAATTCTGACGTTGATGTGGCTTTTTGTTGCAAATGATCGTGGAAAAGTCCAAGAAGGTTACTGGGACTGTGTGGGAAGACCAAGCACATGCATCCAGTAAAATGGACTGGCGTCTCATACTGAAATGCTTCCCACCATACTACTGAATGTCAAGGGTGGATACCCAAGTGCTGCTAGAGGGGCTATAGTTGAGACTGGTTTACTTGGGACCTGCTGTGGAAGGGAAGTAAGAGGGCCCATCTTGTTGGCTCAGATGGGTGTTCAGCATGTAGCAAGTCTCTGCCCAAGTACAGTATTTTCTCAACTGCAATGGAATGAGTTTCTGATGAGACTGCACCCCCTAAGAGCCTGCTATTGGATGGAGCTGGCTTCTTTATAAATAAATGTAAAGTATTATAACAGAAAAATTTATTTCTAATTCAAAGAAATGTTTTTAAGAATAAAACATTAGTAAATGTAGCAATGTCTATGCTCCCCATATATTAAAAACATGCTTTGACACCCTTATTTTGTATAAGAAAAAGATCACTATTTCTTTAAATGGTACACAACGACTTTTATAGCTTGACCCCATCTATCTTTTTTGTATGATCCTTGTTTGCCTTTTATCTCTGCTCTTTATAAACAGAACTTTGTTGTAATTCTTTCACTATATCATGCTTTTTTACATATAGTGGAGCATAGTGTTCAATTACACTCAATCAACCAAAAGGTAACTATACTTCACAGACTAGTGAAAACACAAAACCATGCATCACCACTACCAAGCAAATACAAAACAAAATAAAAGAATATAGTAACAACAACAATAATGATAAGAGTTTTAGGGCATAATTGAAAATCTACCTTCTTATTGTCATATAATTTGTACACAGTTATACAAAAGTGTATTTGACAATAGATTATTTTCTTACGTGGAGAGACAATGTTACAACTAAAAGCATAAAAGTTTTGTGTTTAAGGCAGACCCATTTCAAATATTTATCAGCCACTTGGTAATTAAAATATCTTAAATAATTTAATCTACATTTTCTGTTCTATCCATATCTGTGAAATGATATTAATGAGGGTTAATATAAGGATTTAAAAGCAATATATGAAAAATGCACAGTTCAGTGGTTATTGTTTTAGTAAATGGTATTTGTTAGATCATTTTCGCCTCAAGAATAAGAAACATATTTTTTAAATTTGTTTGTCCTTGACACAGTCCTTGGCACATAGCAGATACACGATATATGGGGATTGAAAAATGGCATGATTTTACCTGTTCTTGCATTATCAGATGCTAGACAGTGAAAACACCTAGACACTTGTTATTTGAACTCTTTTAACCCATTTGATTTTGTGTTATACTGAGTTGAGTTTCATGACATCTCATATTGTGAATGATGTAAGGTTGATGCCAAGATATACAATGTCAAAACACTATTGCTCTTTTCAATTCCAATATTACACTAGATTTTCTGACCTGAATTTAAAAGAAGCCTCTGAAAAGAAAATATCTGAAAACTTCAGATAGTCACAATCCTTCTGCAAAGAGCTTTTGTATTTTTCAATACCTTGGATGAAGCAAACTACAAATCTTTTGGGAAAAGGAAGTGTTTTTCAACACTATGGGAAAATATCTGGGTGGTGCCTCCATCATATCATATAAAGGAAGACGCATAAACTGGTCATTACTTTCCACCAGTGTGAAGAGGTAAGAAACAAGGCTTGCTACCACTAGGTTTTGTAAATTAAAATGATAAACAAGAAACAAATGCAAAAGTTGTAATTAACTCAATGGGTTGTTATCCTGGAAGAATTTATCTGCCTTCCTTCTGAACCATCACTTTCTTCTAATCTCGAAAATTATATCATTGGACACTTGTGTTTCTCCTCTTTCTTTTACTGAAAATTGCTCTACAATAGAGAATTTTTCTGACTTCAGGATTCGTCACTTAAAGGCAAGCAGTGTTTTACCAGTGGTTTGTTAATAATGTTTCAAGTTCTGAGTTATGAAATATATGTGTGTGCGCTCACATGCATGTGTGTGTATGAGATATACACATTCAGAACGGGTCCAATTCAAGTTGTGATGGGATGTATGTGTATAAAATGCCTTTTTCTAAGTATTTTTCATTAATGATTGAATTTCTTTTCCATTTCACTACTTACAATTTATCGTATTCTATATGCAAATACTATTGGTGTAAAGTAGAAACATGTTTGAGAAATGTTGGTATGAGATTCTATAGTTAGGAACGTTTTAGTCACTACTCATCTGGTATTGATGTGTTGAAATATTCATCTCGTCCAAAAGCAGTCCACTGTATTGAAATATCTAAACGGGTCTTTAGGGGAAGAATTTAATCTAATATCACCCCAACCATTATGTACTTAAGCACCTTTTGGGAAAGACGATCACAAATAACTTAAATTCTTCCCTGCTATTGCATGTTTTTCCTTTACCTTTGACCAAACTGACCTGTGAACATTCCTCTATTTTTCATGTTAACTACTTCTAGCATTTTGTCTTTTGATGTCTTTGCAAAAGGAAAAAAAATTCGCAATAACTGGAAGGACATGTTCTTGTTGTGTACATTCATTAAGTTTCTACTTCGTTTCTTCCCTCTCTGCTCCTTTCTCCTGTTTATCCTGTCTCCTCCTCATTCCTCCTCCCCTCCTCCCTGCATTGTGTTGTTGTTCTTCTTTTCTCCTCCCCCTCCTCCCTGTCTCCTCCTCATTCCTCCTCCCCTCCTCCCTGCATTGTGTTGTTGTTCTTCTTTTCTCCTCCCCCTCCTCCCTGGCTCCTCCTCATTCCTCCTCCCCTCCTCCCTGCATTGTGTTGTTATTCTTCTTTTCTCCTCCCCTCCTCCCTGGCTCCTCCTCATTCCTCCTCCCCTCCTCCCTGCATTGTGTTCTTCTTCTTTTCTCCTCCCCCTCCTCCCTGTCTCCTCCTCATTCCTCCTCCCCTCCTCCCTGCATTGTGTTG
>CAUYRH010150590.1:0-16724 GCA_963574655.1 Perodicticus potto | reverse complement strand
TCAAGGGGCTAAGGCGCCAGCCATGTACACCTGAGCTGGAGGGTTCGAATCCAGCCCAGGCCCGCCAAACAACAATGACGGCTGCAACCAAAAAATGGCCGGGCGTTGTGGCAGGCGCCTGTAGTCCCAGCTACTTGGGAGACAGAGGCAAGAGTCTCGCTTGAGTGCAGGAACTGGAGATTGCTGTGAGCTGTGATGCCACAGTACTCTATCCAGAGTGACAGCTTGAGGCTCTGTCTCAAAAAAAAAAAAAAAAGAAACTAGAAATATATGGCCCATGATTGGATTTTGCTTGAAACAAGTTATTTAAAAAAATATGAGACAGCTGAAGAAAATCAAATACCTATTGGGTATTTGACATTAAAGAATTGTTAATATTAGGGTTATTTTAGATATATTTGGATTTTATATATATATATATTTTTTTTTTTTTTGTAGAGACAGTCTCACTTTATTGCCCTCAGTAGAGTGCCACAGCGTCAAACAGCTCACAGCAACCTCCAACTCCTAGGCTTAAGTGATTCTCTGGCCTCATCCTCCCGAGTAGCTGGGATTACAGGCACCTGCCACAACACCCAGCTATTTTTTTTGTTGTTGCAGTTTGGCCCAGGCCCAGGCCGAGTTTGAACCTGCTACCCTTGGTATATGGGGCTGGTTCCCTACCCACTGAGCCACAGGGGCTGCCCTGGATTATATTTTTTAAAATAGCTTTTTTCTTTTGTAAATAGATACTAAAATATGAACAGGAAGTTAAATGATGTCTGAGTTTTGCTTTAGTACAACTTAGTAGACAGGAGTAGTGGAACAGTAGAAGTAAGATTGTTGAAGTTGGGTGAGGGGTATATGAGTTCATTATATTATTCTATGTATTTTTTGAAAATATGATAGCTTAGAAAAATAGTTATTGAGCAAAGTACTATTTCCCCTAGAGACATAAGAATTCTGGTAATGATCTCTGGGTATGATAGTCATACATTCCAGATCTTTCAAAATAGTTTTATTTTCAAATATATTCAACCTTGTTATCACCATAAACTGAAATGCTCTAGAGTTTCTTAAGTAACAATAAAGCCTTTGTCTCACTAAATATATCAAATCTTAGTTTGGAAGTTAGTTATGCAATGGAGAGAACTATAAGCAAGCAACAAATAGTGGGTTATTGTCCCAATAAACTTCATATAATGGCTTGAGATGCACTTACTTGCCCTTTTTATTATTATGACCACCCATATTTACTTTCATGTCCTCTGATGCAGACTCTGTATCATCAAGAGGCAGATGGGCTTAGCCAACAAGAGTGAAGCATGGACCACTTCCAGACAGAACAGCTTCAAGATCTGATCTATACAGACTACTGAAGGATGGACTGGAGCAACCAGTACCCATCAGGGGTGATGGGCTTGAAAAATGTACCCCGTGTTTCCTGGTTTTACTCTGTACCTTATTCTCTGGCTCTCTACCTTATTTACCCTACATCACCTTCCAGGAAAGTGGTCAGGTCTTAGCTGAGGCTAATGCTTCTGGAAATTATTGTATCTCTCCCAAAAGACATATGTAGTTCCCCTTATTTCCCACAATTAGAAATGAAGATTGTAAAAATAATTCTTGACATCATGTTTGGGGGTGGGGGCGGGGGGCTGGGGGAGAATAATATACTCATCAACTGTTTCATTTTGGCATTCCATTTTTTAACTTAGTATATATTGTCCCATTGCCAATATTAACAAGTAACAACTTTGGTCCTGGTCCTAATTTACTATACTTTTTCTATTTGACTATAGTTTCTTCTGTGCATAGTTAATATTAAATATGTTGTTTTCCTTTTGGTTAAAAAAAAGTTTCAAGACACTGATTTTCAACTTACTAAAGGATACGGATAATAAAATAAATAGGATGCTCTTCTATTACTGCAATCTTACAGCCATGACACTCTTTGTTGGAGGAATAGGCAAAGAACACTACTGGTGAGATTAAACATTTATTCTACTTTGAGTAGTAAGAGGTAGAAATGAGGAATTAAATAGGTGGGCCATTCACAGGAATGTCTTTAGCAAAAATATTGGACAAACATAAACAAATGAGGCATCTGCCCAAAATATAGTTCTTCAGAGTGATCTTATATCTGAACTAGGATCCCATTGCCCTTTATGGTACTCTAAATTTATTTTTAAAAGCATCTTGAGACATTTTTCTTTTGGGTCAAGAGCCTATGCTATAGCAAGTGGAGTTACTTCCAAGACTGTTGTATCTCTGATCACTCCTGACACCTCAGGAATTTTACTCATTTGATAGTTAGAAAATAATTTGCCTGCTCACAGATGGTGACCTGCTGGCTTTTAAAGTTTTCTTCTTTCAATTTAACTCAGTAAGTCTCCTTCAAAAAATAGTGTACTAAAACAGAATATTAATGGATTTAGCTCCATTAATTCCTAAACCACAAAAGGAGCAAAATGGAGGGAAAGGAAACAATTTTTATTTTTGGCCTTTTTATTATTATTCTAGCAATTTGGGGCTTCCACTCTTTTATGGTTACTCCCTTGGTGGTATTTATTTGCTTTATTTCTGATCTCAACTAATGAAAACCATTCTAAAACATCAGTAATTAATCCAGTTAAAGACAGTGATTCCCCCTGTCCCCAAGACAGATCTTATAAAGAGAGAGGAAAGTCTCTTTTCTGGACATGGACTGACAGCAAAAAGATGAAAAATTAGTCTCTTGTCAGCTGGACAGGAGGTATTGTTAGGTTTGTAAAACCAAACCTGGAACCTACTTCCATTGTCCTACTACCAGGAGAAACTATTCCCTCTCCTACACCCCTCTATAGCATAATTCTACTTTTTAAAAGGACATCTCTCTTAATTCCCACCTCCAATAAATATCCAGTCTAAATAATTCTCCACCCAATTCTTAAAACTTTGTTATAAGCTCTGTTGGGTGGGGGGGAGATTTACCCTGAGACAAATAGTGACAGTGTAGGGATTTCAGAAAGATTAAAAAAAAAAAGAGCCACAAGGCAAAGAGGCCCCAGTATCAGACATGAAAACATTCTGCTTCATGTGTGGTTCAATAATGAAGAAGTTGAAACATTTAAAGTCAAGCTAGTATGAAGAAGTATTTGTGATGAGACTGGGACATAATTGAGATTCCTGGTTGCATTATGCATAGACTTGTGCTCAGACAAGAAGAGATGCAAAGCAGCCTTATATCCCAGGGAAAACTGGGTTTGGGGACGCACTGTAATCATCAATTGAATCAGAATTCTTTACTTCATTCCATTCTTTTTCTACATGTGAGGTCAAGGTCTGGCCTCTCTGTAGTACACTAAAGGAAAGGAACAGCAGAAGTGAGGAAAGCAAGAGCCCATAGTTTGCCCAGATTCTTGGCACTCTTCACATTAAGGCTACGGGCCTGAGGCCAGGTGCAGTGGCTCATGCCTGTAATCCCAGCACTTGGGAGGCCGAAGTGGGTGGATTACTTGAGTTCAGGAGTTCAAGACCAGCCTGAGCAAGAGCGAGATGCCGTCTCTAAAAAATAGCCAGGTGTTGTGGCAGGCGCCTGTAGTTCTAGCTACTTGGGAGGCTGAGACGAGAGAATCACTTAAGCCCAAGAGTTTGAGGTTGCTGTGACGCCACAGCATTCTACCAAGTGCAACAAAGTGAGACTCTCTCAAAAAATAAAAGTTAAAGGGGGCAGCGCCTGTAGCTCAAAGGAGTAGGGCACCAGCCCCATATGTTGGAGGTGGCGAGTTCAAACCCAGTCCCAGCCAAAAACTGCAAAAAAGAAAAACACAAAATAAAAATTAAAGAAAACAAAAATAAATAAAAGGCTACATGCCTGGATTTCTGCTGATCTATTCCCAGCCTTAACTTTTTGTCCTATGGTAATCCTCCCTGGTCCACCCTCACTATATCCCCAATGCCCACCCTGAAGAACACAAAGCTTTTTTAGTTCTTTGCCATAAGATAATTTTTAAATGTAGTTTCTTTGTTTCAACAGTTACTAAGTTGGTTCATCTTTTAGTAACAGACCTCCCCCCCAACCTCCCACTCAATCTTGTATGATCACATCATCATCATCTTCTTCCTCCTCTTCTTCTTCCTCACCATCTTCTGGCAGTTCTTCCTCCTCCTCTTCCTCTTCTTCATCTAGACAAACTACCACCTCAGCTGGCTCAGGTAATCGAGAGTCAAACCAGTCCAGTACCTGCTGGGTGCTAAGCCTTGATGCCTTACTCAGTTGAGGAATATCACTTTCCCGTAGCCGTTGGTGGGCTGCCCAGTACCTCTCCAAGGGTCGTATATCCGGTGGTGGTGGGGGAATCGGCAGAGGTGGTGTCTCAGCCCATTCATTCAAGGAGCGGGTTGATGGTGATGATGTGGGAACTGCTGAGTCTTGGAAACTAGGGGCACCAGGAACTGTGTTGTCCCGAAACCATTTTAGTTGCCCATGCTTCAAGGCATAGCGTGTGTCACCAAACCACTGAATGATCTCAGGCCGAGGTAAACCAGTAATCTGTTCTAATTTATGGTAATCCTCACGCCGTGCCCATTGGCACTGTAAAAAAAAGGATTTGAGAATAGCCAGCTGCTCTTTGGTTTTGCGTTTGGTCTTTCGCTGGCGCTGGGTATCTGGGGAAAGGTACTCTGCAGGGCCAACCCTACCTGGTACTGAGTTATGCCGTAGCCTTTGGGGCCAAGGTGGTTCCAGATGTGGGGGTATTGCCTGTTCCTTGGGTGACAGAGACTGGGGAATACAGCCTTGTGGCTGGAGGGGTTTAGAGGTGGCAGCAGCTCCATTAGCCAGTACCTGGAAAGAGGAAGAGGTAGAGGAAGAAGAAGTCATAGTAGATTCTGACTCCTTACAACTACTGGTAAGTAATGACATTGGTGTGGGCTTATCTCGAGCACATGGCTGATGGACAGCTTTGGAGTGGTTCCAGGAAGCAGTACCCATGCCATGTGACTGGTCAGGACCCCTGCCTGCCTGCTCCTTAGAGAGGCCACTCCTTTGATGATCTTGCCAAAGATCTGATTGCTGGGGGAATGCTCTACTGCCTGTTGTCATCAGGGAATCCTTTGCTTTCTGGTGACTCGGTGGCAGTGGTGGTCGCTGAGAGGACTCTTCAGGTTCGACCTTCAATCCTTTCATCTGGGTGGGCTCACTAAGAGTCAGAGGACCTATTCCAAGACCAACTTGTTCTTGAGATGGCATTGGAGAAGGAGGCATATCCTCTGGGGGCCGCCCTGCATGATGAGTAAAAGATAGAAGGGACTTGAAATGAAGTTGATCCCGATGGTAGACCACTCGGGCTCGAGTCTCTTCTATTTCTTCTGATGACCAGCTAATGCCACAGCGGAGGCGCTGGGCCATGAACCAAGTCTTGACTTTCTCCATCTGTAACCCATAACGTAGGCAGAGAAGGGCTATGTCTGCTAGGCTGGGATAGGGAAAGTAGCTGAAGGTTTGTAGCAAATGTTCATTGCCATCTAGCTCACTCGTCTGGGCTGCTTGGGTCCACACAAGCTGTAGCTCCTCAGAGATTGGAGGGAGGCAGATGAGCCCCGCTGGTGAGCTATTAAGACTGCTGGCCTCTTTATTAGGAGGCATGGTGCTTTCTGATTTGTGCCCTTCAGAGATAGCTATAATAAAAAGAGAAACAGCTCAATCACTGGGGCTCTTCTTTTGGCACATTGTTCAATTTCTACCAAACTAACTGTTGGACAGCAAAATAAACTTGTAATTGTTTCATGTCATATTGCTTTTAAAGTGCTTCAACAATTCCTCATTTAATTTTCACAACTTTGTGAAGTCATCATAGCTTGCTACCATTTCTGTTTTATGTATGAAAAAACTAAAGTCCACATAAGTTAATCACCCTAAGTCACATGACTAGTGTTTTCACCAAGACAAAAATCTTTCACAAGACAAAAATCTGTCCTTAGAGGTTAAGAAGGAAAACTAATCCTTATATAGTTTTTATCTTTCCAATTCAAACTCACTTCTGGAAGCTGCCTACTACTTCTTAGTCTCTAAGTTCAAAGGACAAGAATCAAAAAATGAAGACAACTTTAAAAACAAGAGGAACAATAATCTCAGAACTATTAACTTTTTTTCTTTTTTTTTTTGAGACAGAGTCCCACTATGTCACCCTTGGTAGAGTCCTGTGGTTTCACAGCTCACAGCAACCTCAAACTCTTGGGCTTAAGTGATTCTCTTGCCTCAGCCTCCCAAATAGCTGGGACTACAGGCAGTCACAATGCCTGCCTATTTTTTGTTGCAGTTGTTTAGCTGGCCCGGGCCAGGTTGGAACCCGCCACCCTTGGTGTATGTGGCTGGTGCCATAACCACTTTTCTATAGGCACTGAGCTGACTAACTCTTATATGTTTTTTGGAGACAAGGTCTTGTTCTGTCACCCAGGCTGGAGTGCAATGGTGTGATCATAGCTCACTGTAACCTCTAATTCTTGGTCTCAAGGGATCCTCCTGCCTCACCCTCCTAAGTAGCTAGGACCAATGCAGGTTCTTTCCACTTAGGGCTGGACTCAGATTCCATTTTCTGGGTCTTAGCTGGCTCATAAATAAGTTTGATCAATGTTCCATCTAAGCCACCACTCCCCGGGAAGAAAAGAATGCCCAAAACATCACCACATTCCTACACAGTGGAAGTTTTTTTTTTTTGAGACGGAGTCTCAAGCTGTCACCCTGGGTAGAATAACGGGGCATCATAGCTCACAGCAACCTCTAACTCTTGGGCTCAAATGATCCTCTTACTTTAGTTTTCTTCTTTTTTTTAGTGGAGATGGGGTCTCGCTTTGGCTCAGGCTGGTCTCGAACTTGTGAACTCAAGCAATCCACCCACCTCAGCCTCGCTGAGTGCTAGGATTATAGGCATGAGCCACCACGCCTGGCCACAATGGCAGTTTTATAATTAATTTCTACCTACAGGCCTTTGGCACCAGTAGCTGTGACATATATTTTAGATATACATTCCATTTCCCTAAATCCCCCTGCCTGCAGGAAGGAGATATGATTAGAATTATGTATAGGCTTGCTGCCTGTAGCTCAGTGGCTAGGGCACCAGCCATATACACTGGAGCTGGCAGGTTCGAATCCAACCCAGGCCTGCCAAACAACAATGACAACTAAAACAAAAAAATAGCCGGGTGTTGTGGCGGGCACCTGTAGTCCCAGCTACTTGGGAGGCTGAGGCAACAGAATCGCTAGAGCCCAAGAGTTTGAGGTTGCTGTGAGCTGTGACGCTACAGAACTCTACCCAGGGTGACATAGTAAGCCTCTGTCTCAAAAAAAAAAAAAAGAAATTGCCTATAAACCCCTAGACAGAAAGCCAAAATCGGCAACCTGCTCAGGAATCTCTCCATTGTGCTGGATGCTTTGCTCCCCTCTTATCTATAATCTTTCCTTTTCACTTGCTTGTGGTCCATGAATTCATTCTTTGATTTTTCTAAGACCAAGGACCCAGCAGAGAAATAATGGTAACATCACTGTCCCCGGTTTGTTACTAACTCTTTATCTTCTAACAATTTATGATTATTTTTAGAATGTGAAGAGAAGGCTGGGAACGCAACTAATGAATACTGAAAGGTAGGACAGCACTGTCTGGCACGCAGCCCCCAGCCCCCTTTCTTTCTTTTCTTGGTGGTGGTGTGCTCAGGGGAAGGGAATGATAGTACCTTTCAACCTTAAGCCCCAAACCGATAACTTTATTTTTTCCATCTCTCAGTAGGATGAGAGATATGGGTCAGGGATCTGGGATAAATGAGGTTCACTCCCCCTGGGTTTAGGTCATGTGAAAATGGAGAGGGGAATGTTTCCTCCCCCAAGTCAGCTTGGGAACAAAGGTTATCCCTTCCCCCAAGCCTTTGTTTTTTCCAACAGCTAGCCTCTCTCCAGGGAGCCCAGAGAGCTCCCACAGATACTAACAGCCCCCTCCACATAGGGCGGAAGGCCCCCTGCTCTTATCTTTTCAGCACAGCTTTCTCCTCCAAACCAGGTGGACTGGGCTCATTAGAAATTATAACCAGCTCCTTCAAGCTACCCAGAAGCACTGCTGCTATAGGTTTATGAGTGTGGGTGCCTCCCCAAACTATGTTTCATTCCTGAAATACTTGCTCAAGTTATTTCCAGAATATTCCTTTGGCAATATTAATTCAGCTCCCTATGTGGGCATTAGAGACCCTTTCAGTGTCACATCTGTCACCTTTTACTCTCAGGGGAATCCCGTCTGTGTGTATAAATAGTACTGCTGATCTGATAAGAATAGGATAGGATGTACCTATGTAAATACTACATGAATTGAGAAAATAAATCTCAAATCCATAAATTTAGAGGAATCTACTATCAGGAATTTTATAATATGATTAAAAAATTCCACTGGGCACAGTGGCACAGTGGCTCATGCCTGTAATTCTCACATTTTGGGAGCCCAAGGCCACAAGGATCACTTGAGGTCAGGAGTTTGAGACCAGCCTGGACAACATAGTGAGACCTTATCTCTACAGAAATTAAAAAAAAAAAATTAGCCCAGGGCAGTGCCTGTGGCTCAGTGGGTAGGGCGCTGGCCCCAAATACTGAGGATGGTGGGTTCAAATCCCGCCCCAGCCAAACTGCAACAAAAACATAGCCAGGTGTTATGGTGGGTGCCTGTAGTCCCAGCTACTTGGGAGGCTGAGGCAGGAGAATTGCCTAGGCCCAGGAATTGAGAGGTTGCTGTGAGCTGTGTGACGCCATGGCACTCTACCAAGGGCGATAGAGTGAGACTCTTGTCTCTACAAAAAAAAAAAAAAATTAGCCCAGCATGGTGGTACACACTTACAGTCCTACCTACATGGGAGGCTGAGGTGAGAGTCGAGATCAGGTGTAGAGGTTGCAGGGAGCTATGATCATGTTTCTGCACTCCAGATTGGGCAACACAGTGAGACCCTGTCTCTAAAAAATAAAAATTCAGAAGCATTTTATTAGTTTTTATTTATTTATTTATTTTGGAGACAGAGTCTTGCTTTGTCACCCCCAGTAGAGTAGAGTAATGTTGCATCACAGCTCACAGCAACCTCAGACTCTTGGGCTTGAGCAATTCTTTTGCCTTTACTTCCCGAGTAGCTGCAACTAGAGGCACCTGCCACAATGCCCAGATATTTTTAGAGATTGGGTCTCGCTCTAGCTCAGGCTGGTCTCAAACTTGTGAGCTTAAGGAATCCACTGGCCTCAGCCTCCCAGAGTGCTGGGATTACAGGTGTGAGCCATCGTGCCCAGCCCTCAGAAGCATGTTAATACATGTCACCATTCCCATTTAATAAAAGGAAAGCCGGGTGGTGCCTGTAGCTCAGTGAGTAGGGCACCAGCCCCACATACGAAGGGTGGCGGGTTCGAACCCGGCCCCAGCCAAACTGCAACAAAAAATAGCCGGGTGTTGTGGCGGGTGCCTGTAGTCTCAGCTACTCAGGAGGCTGAGGCAAGAGAATCGCCTAAGCCCCAAAGCTGGAGGTTGCTGTGAGCTGTGACACCACAATGCTCTACTGAGGGTGACAAAGTGAGATTCTATCTCTTAAAAAAAAAAACAAAACAAAGTGAAAGCCATACAGATTCTAAAACCAATGTCTTAAAAGGAGAAATGGAAGGCTCAATTCCTGTAGCTCAATCGCTAGAGCGCCACTGTATAACTGGAGCTGGTGGGTTTGAACCCAGCCTGGGCCTGCCAAACAACAATGACAACTACAACCAAAAAATAGGTGGGTGTTGTGGTTGGAGCCTGTAGTCCCACCTACTTGGGAGGCTGAGGCAAGAGAAGCGCTTAAGCCCAAGAGTTTGAGGTTGCTGTGAGCTGTGATACCACAGCACTCTACCAATGGTGACATAGTGAATTCTGTCTCAAAAAAAAAAAAAGGGTAAATGGAAGCAGCATGGCATGGTGGGTAGAAATATGAATTCTTAACAAAGAAAAAAAAAAGAAATATGAATTCTTTTTTTTTGAGATAGTGTCTCACTCTCTTGCCCAGGCCAGAGTGCTATGGCATCATACCTCACAGAAATCTCAAACTCCTGGGCTCAAGCAATCTTCCTGCCTTAGCCTCCCAAGTAGCTGGGACTATAGGCGCCCACCACAACACCTGGCTAATTTTTTCTAATTGTAGTCGAGACAGGGTCTTGGACTTGCTCAAGATGGTCTCCAACTCCTGAACTCAAGCAATTTGCCTTGGCCTCTCAGAGTGTTAGGATTACAGGCATGAGCCACTGTGCCCAGCCCTAGAAATATGAATTCTTGAGTAAGGCCAGCCTGTGAGTTTGAATCTCAGTTCTGCCATATATCAGCTATGTGATTTTGGGGAAAATCACTTTTAGAACCCCCAGTTTCCTCATGTGTAAAAAATGGAGACAGAGCTGAGTGTATGTAAACAGTTATATATTTTTACGAATACCTACAACATTTCTAGGCATTATGCATAGGCAGAGCATAAAGCAGCTGTTAGAGACAGAAGTCCTTAAGTGAGGCAGATTAGAGATTAATTGCAATTCTACCACTTTCTAGAATACGGCTAGTCTTTGGGCAGGTTATTTAACTTCTCTCTAAGCCTTAGCCAAAAGAAAAGCACCCACCTAGCAAGTTGATTAAATGAAAAAATGCACTTGACATTATGCCTAGAACAAAGTAAACGCTCAATAAACAGCAGCAATTATTACTTCAGCTTATGAAGTGAGTCTGATATAAGGTAATGTTCCTCCTTGACAATGGGGGAAGTAGGGCAAAGAATGAATCCTTTAAAGTCACTGTTTTCAATCTGCTTTTGCAGAGCCCTAATTATAGCTATCAGTGGAAGAAACCAGGCTATCTGTGACTTTATACTTTTTGTATTTTGGGGTTTGGATACAATTTTAGAATGGATTTTGCTGCCTTAAAAACATGAAAGCCATTGCTTTCACAGAAATGTATCCTACATTTGGATCTTTTTCGATTGCTAGCACGAATTTCTAAAGTGATTACTCCATCATTCCCCTCCCAGGTTTATCCCAGGCACAGTTGGGTGGCTTGTGAGGCACTGCTTTGCACCCGCCAGGTGCTAAACCTCCATTTAGACACTGTGGTCCACAAGGAAAATCACCAAATCCAAGCTGGAGAACATTTTATGATGATAACACTTGACATCTACTTAACCTCATTGCGTCCTGTTCCTTTGCATATGAGGAAAATGTAGCATAAGAAATAAAGCAGTCCAACGTGAGAATAAAGACTGCCAGATGGGAATATAAGGCAGGCACCACTATAAGCCTACAAGGAAGCACTTTGCTTTCATTCATATGGTTTGATATCCTTTAGGTTCTCATAATCAGCTTGATATTTCAGTGTAACATGCAATATTGCAAATATCATATTTGGTGTTCTATATACATCCAATTTTTTCACTTACATAAAACACAAGTTATAGAAGACTTCCTGAAACAGAATGGTGCCTTAAATCAAGGCACGGCTATATAATTGGTGCTTCCCTGGAAGAATCTGGCTTTGAACTTAATTGGAGGAAACTTACAGCCAGAGCAACTCATGAAAATTGCAACAATATTAAAACTATAATGAAGACAACACAGTGTTTTGTGTTCTTGTGTCTCCATTTTGGATTAGGTAGAAAAAGAAGGGAATCAAAGCTGGAAAAGTAAGGAGTCCCAGGGGAGAGGTTGTCATGGTAGTGGTTAGCGTCTATTTTATCTGATACTTAGTAAATCTGTATCCTTATTAAATATGCCAGATATGCCCTACTGCTACTTAAAGTCACTAATAAAAATACAGTCAGTATAATACCCTCCTTTCTCATATCCCTGTGGGGATGGCAGAGAATGGGCTGCCTTACATTTCCAGTTGCAGCGTTTACAGAGTCCTAGGAAAAAGAGGACTTTAGTTTAGGTTTGAATCTAGGCTTATGGTTAAAGTAGGAGACAAAGTGGGGAGACAAGATATGATCATACTAGATTCCTTAAATTTTTAAAGGTCAAAGTACTACTCCCTGATATGTTTGCTGATACAGTTTTAAGGGCCTTACGAACTCTGAGTCATATTCAACTTAGATGCTTCTTTACTTGTGGATCATGAACGTTTTTGAGAATCAGATAAAAGTTATAGACCCTCTGAAAGTTATCACTCTCCTGCTCACACACACAAACATTTACACTTATACAATGAACTCAGGGAATTCACTGACTACCAAAAATCTAGGTTAAGAACCTCCGTCTTATATCCTCCCAACTTACTAAAGGCAATGGTGATAACAACTTAAATATGAACAACAGCTTGATGTGAATGAACAGAAAGAGTGGATAAAAGACTCAAGAATTCAAATAAGTTTAGGTAAGACAGGGTAATCATGATCTTAGTCGGAAACAGTGGAAGGGAGGGGTGCTCAACTGGGCCAGGAGCGTGGCTTAACTGATCCACTGGATTACATGACCAACATCCACGGTGTACTAGATACTAGAAGTTTGTAAGCTACTCACTAGTTTGCCAAAATCATTGACCAGTTTTGTGACTCCAAACCTGCTGTGCCCATGGTGTTTCTGTATCTATATAATTAATTAAACATTATATATACACCTATGAAAAATTACTGCTTTAAAAATTGTCCCTATGAAAACTAAGTCAAATGCTTTGGAGAGACATACTACAAAGGAGAGTGTACTAAATTGTTGAGTTGGGAGTGAGAAGACAACTGGAAAAAATTGAGAGGTGGGGCTAAAAAAAAATCTCAAAAGTTACTTTGTACTCAGATTATCTCAGAAGTGTCTAAATTCTCTCTTCAAAGAACCTAAAATTGGAAGTCACAGATGATCAAAGTGTCTTGAGTGGCTTCCATCTCAGACTGCACACTAAAATTACCTGGGAAACTTAAAAACCAGCGTGCCCTCCTCCCTGTTCTTATTTAATTCGTCTGGACAAGGGCCCAGGCACCAGTCGTGTTAAAAAGTTCTCAAGGTGCAGCCAGGTTTGAGACTCCCTTGTGGTAGTTAACATTAGAAAGGCAATTGGGAACTCCAAATCAGCAGACTTAACACACACAAGAAAGTCTCACCACTAAACCAAAAAATTGGTGACATGAACGTACTTTTAATTATATAATATTTACGATATGTATGCAGTTTTAAAATTCCTAAATACTTGGCTTTTTCAATTACTGCCTACCTATCCTAATTATATAATATAAAAGGGCTTCAAATGTTTGGTGAGAAGAAGGTTCACATGAGAAAAAGATTTCCCGATCTGGGCTCACAATACCAAACAGGTCTCAGCTTCAGTCTTCTTTTAGTTTGTAAGTCTCAGATTAAGACGCAACACCAGGAACCTCTGAGGACTCGGGTTCTCAATTTCCTGGTTGGTTTTCTGAGTATGACTGGGTAAGGTGGTCAGAAACGGCAGTTTCTTTTAAACCCTTCGTTCCCAACGGCCACTAGTCCCCAGAAGTAAAGCCAGGTTCTGAAGGTGTGTTGAGGTCGACAGAAGGTAATCAAGTGTGGGGAGGGGAGGCGAGGCCTGAGAAGTAAACGTTTCTCCTATCCTCCATTTCACAGGCAGTCTAGAAGGGTCTAAACTGGGTCGGGGAACAAAAAGTTGCCGCACTTGGGGCGATAAGCCCCAGGAGCGAAGGAAATCTCAATCCTTTCCTCGCCAAGGGCGCCCCAACTCAACCTTCCCCCACCTCCTCCCTACACAGCCACTAACCCTCCCCCTAGTTACAACAGGGAACCTAAAAGTCCAGAGGAGAAAGGAGAGAGAACCGGGTGACTTCGAACCCGGAATTCTCCCCTCAGAGCGGGGATGGGGGTTCTGCTGATCTTAGGTAGTACACGGGCTGGGAGGGGAAGTCCAAGGGTCTGGGGATCACTCACCGCGGTCTGGCCCCGGCGGCGGCTCCCAGCCTCGCACCATGGGCCGAGGGGAAAAGGGGGAAGAGAGCAGAGGGCCTTCGGGTGGTAGTGGGGTTGCTGCCCGGTGCGGCCTCCTGCGAACCCACCCGCGCGGCGGAGCCCCGGACCGCCCCTCCCCACCCCCGAAAGAGCTCCCGCCTAGCCCAGCCCTGCGCGAGCAAGTTGGAGGCGGGGCGGGCAACCAGGGGAGGTGCCAAGGTGGCCCGAATCCTGATTGGTGGGCGCAGGCAGGCTGGCACCGGGGAAGCGCATTGGGCCAGCCATTGGCTGCATGAGTCTTGGCTGAAGTCGACTATTGGCTGCGTAGGCCTTAGCTGGGGTAGTCTATTGGATGCGTGGGGTAGAGAAGATGTCCCCCGGGGCTAAGTTGCGGCGAATGGTACCGCCCCCTACCCTCGACCTATTGGCATCGGACCTTGGGAGTACTCCAGACCTTGTTCCTTCCGAAATTTCCCAGGAAGAAACAGCACTTTGCTGAACTGTCTGGACCCCTAACAACTCCTTATTTGTTTCCTCCTGAAGGAAGCCCTCCAGGAAGACCTTTTCAGGGTCCCCTCCCCAGCCTAACTCACGTACTGCGCCTTCGCGAGCGAGAGCCCAATCGCTACCAGCAGCGTCAGCTGTAACATGCGCCTAAACTAAAGCAACCGGGAACTGGTTCTCGAGATGGATCAGATGTCTTGCCACCCGGAAAAGCGAGGATCTTAGGAGCCCGGCGCCTTTGGCCACTTCCCGGGTCAAACTGGTACCAGACGTTCCCATGGACGAAAAGTGCTGGAACAGTCATCTCTTCGGGACCTACTAGACCCGCAGACTCCCCACCCTGCCCTAGTAAAAAGTACCTGGAGCTCTGCCTAATCGCTGTCAAGAAAGGGATGCAATCTGCGGGGGGTGTGGGGAGGAAGATCGCTTGAGCTCAGGAATTCGAGGCCAGCCTGGGCCACACAACGAGCCCGTCTCAAAAAAAAAAAGTTTTTCCTTTAAAAGAAAAAAAAAGGAGCACGGCGCGGCTCGGTGGCTTACGCCTGTGTTCCTAACACTCTGGGAGGCCGAGGCGGGTGGATTACTTGAGCTCTCAAGTTCGAGCATCCTGGGCAAAATCGAGACACCACCCCCAGCCTCGCTACTAAACATAGAAAACCTGAGGCAAGAGGATCGCTTGAGCCCGAGTTGAAGGTTGCCGTGAACTATGACGCCACGACACTCTGCCCAGGGTGACAGCTTGAGACTCTGTCTCAAGGAAAAAAAAAAAAAAGGCTCGGCGCCTGTGGCTCCAGTGACTAAGGCGCCAGCCACATACACCTGAGTGGCGGGTTTGAATCCAGCTCGGGCCCGCCAAACAATGACGGCTGCAACCAAAAAATAGCTGGGCGTTGTGGCGGGCGCCTGTAGTCCCAGCTACTTGGGAGGCGGAGGCAGGAGACTCGCTTGAGCCCAGGATTTGGAGGTTGCTGTGAGCTGTGATGCAACGGCACTCAACCCAGGGCGACAGCTTGAGGCTCTGTCTCAAAAAAAATAAATAAAGGCGTGGCGCCTATGGTTCAAGCAGCTAAGGCACCAGCCACATACACCTGAGCTGGGGGTTCAAATCCAGCCTGGGCCCGCCGAACGACAATGATGGCTGCAACCAAAAAATAGCCAGACGTTGTTGCAGTCGCCTATAGTCCGAGCTACTTGGGAGGCGGAGGCAGGAGAATCGCTTGAGCCCAGAAGTTGGAGGTTGCTGTGAGCTGTGATGCCACAGCCCTCTACCCAAGGCGACAGCTTGAGGCTCTGTCTCAAATAAATAAATAAGAAAGAAAGAAAAAAGAAAAGGGATGACAGTAAAGCGCAGTAAAATGGATTTTCCAACAAAGCAGTATCCAACACAGTGTGAAGGTCTGGGCCAAAACTTGTATATTTAGGATTATTTATCTTCTGACTAAATAAAACTTAGCACAATACTTTTTTTTTTTTTGTAGAGACAGAGTCTCACTTTATCGCCCTCGGTAGAGGGCCATGGCTTCACATAGCTCACGGCAACCTCCAACTCCTGGGCTGAGGCAATTCTCTTGCTTCAGCCTCCAGAGTAGCTGGGACTACAGGCGTCTGCCACAACGCCCGGCTATTTTTCTGTTTTGCAGCCGAGGTCGGGTTTGAACCCTCCACCTTCGGTATATATGGGGCCGGTGCCCTACTCGATGAGCCACAGGCGCTGCCCATTACTTTTTTTTTTTAAACAGAGTGTTGTTTTGTCACCATCGGTAGTGTCCTGGTGGCATAGCTCACAGCAACCTCAAACTCTTGGGTTCAAGCAATTCTCTTGCCTCAGCCTCTCAAGTAGCTGGGACTATAGGGACCAGCCACAACGCCTGGCTATTTTTAGAGATGGGGTTTTGCTCTTGCTCAGGCATATCTTGAACTGCTAAGCTCAGGCAATCCACCTGCCTCGGCCTCCCAGAGTGCTAGAATTACAGGCGTGAGCCACTGTCCCGGCCTACAATACTTTCTTTCTTTTTTTAAAAATACTTTTTAATATTTTATTTTATTTAGTTTTTGTTTTGTTTTTGAGACAGAGCCTCAAGCTGTCACCCTGGATAGAGTGTTGTGGCATCACAGCTCACAGCAACCTCCAATTCCTGGGCTCAAGTGAGTCTCTTGCCTCTGCCTCCCAAGTAGTTGGGACTACAGGCGCCCGCCACAAGGCCTAGCCATTTTTTGGTTGCAGCCCTCGTTGTTTGGCGGGCCCAGGCTGGATTCGAACCCGCCAGCTCAGGTATACATGGCTGGCGCCTTAGCCGGTTGAGCCATAGGCGCCGAG
>CAUYRH010150585.1:0-10381 GCA_963574655.1 Perodicticus potto | reverse complement strand
TGATGTGCTCTCTACTTTTTTGTTTGTGTCCTCGGGGTCTCAGGTCTCCCCAGCAGGGTTGATGTGCGCTCTTCGACCTTTTCTTTTGGCTCAGATCCAAACCATCAGCTTTCTTGCTGAGTTTCTGTCCTTTAATGCTCCTTCTGGATGGGAACCTCTGCGGAAAGCTGGCTACAGATCGCCATCTTGGCTCCTCCCCCAGTGCTTTTGCTTTTAACATCTGAATTATTCTCTGTGTGATTTTAGTTTTCTTAAAGTTAATGAGAGTCGTTTGGTGGAAAAACAGCTACAGGTTAATCTAGGCAAGAAAGTCTGTTTGCACTGCAGTTTTTCTGGATGTGGCAGTTAGGTTAAATCTGTATGGTGTTGTTCAAGTCTCCTATAAAGTTACAGATATTTTGTTATTTTTCAAAATACCAATTTGTGAGAGAAGAGTGTTGGAATACCTGTTCTTTTTGGCTTCTTGTATTTTAATGTTTTTTATTAGGTACATACAATGCATAGATTATTATTGCCTCTCGGTGAATTATTACTTTAATTATTATGAAAATTCTTGTTTCTTACTCTGAAGTTTACTTGTTCAGGTATTAATAGGGCCACTTTTTTTTGTGGCTAATGTTTAAATGGTATTTATCTCTTTTTTTAAATCTTTATATTGTTAGCCTGCTTCTTTACATGTAAAGGGTATTTTTGTAGACAATATATCTGGTTTAAAAAATCCATTCTGATAGTCTTCATGTTTTACTTGCGTATTTATTTTATTTACATTTAATGTAATTATTTATATGGTCAGGGTTGGGTTTATCACCTTGCTGTTTGTCTTCTATTTGTGCCATCTGGGCTTATTACCATTGTTTTGTTTTACTATCTTCCTTTGCATTATGTTTTTATATTCCATTTAATTTCTCTATTGGTATGAGTTATATATGTCTTTGATTTTTAGATTTATTTTTGTGAATCTTCTAGGATTTCTATCTTATGCAACTTTCATTTATAACTTCCTACCTTCAAATGATACTGTACCAATTCACTTATAATGCATGAACCTTTAAACGGTGTACCTTCAATTTCCACTATTCCATACTTTATTATTATTGTCACTAATTTTATTTCTACTTACATTTTAAACTAAAAGTTTATTATTTCAAATTTTGCTTTACACACTCAAATATTTTTAAATGAGAAAAGTTACTATATATATGTTTTCAATCACTGTTTATTGTTCTGTGAGATCCACATTTTCATGATATTATTTTTAATCAGTCTGAAAAACTTCCTTTAACATATTTTCTTGGGCATTTTTTGGTCTGGAAATGTTTTATATCTTTCCATATTTTTTGAAGCATTTTATTTTTGTTCCTTATCGAATTCTGCTTTTATTTAATTATTTTCTGGCTTGTATTATAACTGGAAAGACATCTGCAATAGTTTTTATATTATTGCCCCTCTAAATAATATTTTTTTTCCTCTAGCTAATTTTTTGAGGTCATCTCTTTTTTTTAGAAATTTGATTTTAATGAGTTTTGTGTAATGATGCATATGTGTATGTGTTCACTCTCCCTGGGATTCTGATAAGATTGAAGGAATCCCCTCATCTGTCTCTCCTCTCTCAAAAGTCACAAACCTGCACTGCCTCTTGACCAATGCTTGAAAATAATCATTGTGTATATTTTGTGACTCTTTTTATTTATTTGTGGTGAAAGGACTGGTGTAGTACCAATTATTCTGTCATGGCTAGAATTAGGATCCTTTCTATTATCATTTAAACTTTTTCCTTTTAAATGTAAGGTCTATCTAGAGGTCATTTTTCTGCATAATGAGTGAGGATATAATTTCATTTTAAAACATTATGGGTAACATTTGACCCCATCTGTTTATCAAATAATGCTTCCTCTCTGTGATTTATTATGCTCCCCTTTTTCATAAGCTTATTTCCATATACGTGGACATGTGGGTCTGCTTCTGAGTGCTTTATTCTATTATGTTGGTAAACTGATCTATCATTGCACCAATACTGACCTATCTTAATTCTATTATGTTGATAAAGAAATCTATCATTGTACTAATACTGAACTATCTTAATTTCCATGGTTTTATAATAAATCATATAAATCATTTTCTTTGTTAATTTGGGTTCCTTCTCCCAATTTTTCTTTGGGAATGTCTTAGCTAGTCTTAGATCTTTATTTTTCCAAGCCCCTTGTAGAATGGTGCTGCTTTGATTAGCATTTTTTTTAACCTGTATAGGGCAATTTAGAGAGAATTGATATTCCTATAATATTATGTATTTCTTTCCTTGATCATGGATTAACTGTTTTTAAATTATTTAATTACCTTTGGAAATTTTTCTGATTTTTTTTTTTTTTTTTTTTGAGACAGAGCTTCAAGCTGTCACCCTAGATAGAGTGCCGTGGCATCACAGCTCACAGCAACCTCCAATTCCTGGGCTCAAGTGAGTCTCCTGCCCCTGCCTCCCAAGTAGCTGGGACTACAGGCGTCCACCACAATGCCTGGCCATTTTTTGGTTGCAGCCATCATTGGTGTTTGGCGGGCCTGGGCTGGATTCGAACTCACCAGCTCAGGTGTACGTGGCTGGCACTTTAGCTGGTTGAGCCACAGGTGCTGAGCCAAATTTTTCTGATTTTTAACCATAAAGATCTTGAACATATTTATTAGATTTATTTGCTATTGTAAATGTTGACTTTTAAAGATTTTTTTTTTCTAATTGTTTGGTTCATAGAAATATAATCAACTTCATATGAAGATTTTGTTTTCCTGAATTTAAGGGTATCTGAGTTATGTTTTTGTTATGAACTTGTAACTTTTGGTCAAGAATATAGTTTGTTTTATTTGGAATTAATTAGTTTTTAGACATGTAGGTTATGTGTATCTGAGATGTTTTGATATATGTAAACATTGTGTTATAATCAGATTGAGACAATTAGCATACTCATGACCTCAAACCCTTGTCTATTCTTTGTGATTAAAACATTCAAAATCGTCTCTTTTAGCTATTTTGAAATATATCATACATTTTTGGTATCTATTGCCTCCTTATTGTGTTATATAGAACACAGTAAATTATTCCTCCTATTTAATTGTCACTTTGTGCTCATTGCCCAACTTGTCCCCATTTCCTTCTCCCTCCACTCTTCTATACTCCACCACTATTCTACTCTCTATGAGGTAAATGTCTTTAGATTCTGTATATAAGTGAAATTATGAGGTGTGTGTCTTTCTGTGTTTGGCTTATTTCATGTAACATAATGTTCTCTAGGTTCATTCATATCTAGGTTGTTGCAATTAACAGGATTTATTCTTTTTTTATGGCTGAATAATATTTGTGCGTGTGTATGTGTATGCATGAGATTTTTTTATCCATTCATTTTTTTGCTGGACACTTAGGTTGATGATGTATGTTGGGTATTGTGTATAGTGCTGCAATTAATGTGGGAGTGCCGGTATCTCTTCAAAATAATCATCTCACAGAAATAGAAAAAAATAGAAAAAAAATTCTAAAATTTGTACAGAACCATAAAAGACCTTAATTAGCCAAAGAAATTGAGCAAAACAAATAAAGATGGGCCAGGCATGGTGGCTTGAGCCTGTAATACTAATGTTTTGGATGGCCAAGGTGTAAGGATTGCTTGAGGCTAGAAGTTTGAGGCCATCTCTATGAGAAGTGGAAAAATTATCTGAGTGCTGAGGTATGTTCCGTTAGTTCTAACTACTGAGGAGGTTGAGGCCTAGAGGATTGCTTAAGTCCAGGAGTTTGAGGTTGCAGTGAGCTGTGATGACACCATTGCACTCATTCTTGGGAGACAGAGTAAAACCTTATCTTGGAAAAAACACAAAAGAATAAATATGGAAGAATTGCAATTATGGACTTTAAAATATACTATGAAGTAATAGTAACCAAAACAGCATGGTACTGACATAAAAGCAGATACACAGACCAAAGGAACAGAATAGAGAACCAATGAATAAATCTACATATTTATAACCAACTGTTTTTTTAAAATATAGGTACTAAGAAGAGATGTAAAGGAAAGGACAATCACCTCAGTAAATAGTTCTGGTTAAACTCGATATTCACATACAGGGGAATGAAACTAGACTCCTCTCTTTCACTACTTTCAAAAATCAACTAAAGTGGATGAAAGGCAAATGTAAGACCAAAATACTGCAAAACTAACATAGGGGTAACACTTTTTGAGGTTGGCCTGGGCCAAGACCTCAATAGCATAGGCAACAAAAGTATGAACAGACTAATGGGATTCCATCAAACTGAAAGGCTTCTGCTCAGCAAAGGAAACAATCAACAGAGTGAAAAAAAAAAGGGAAAATGTCTCACTTATAACTTTTATATTGATTGTATATTGAAATGTTAACATTTTGGAAGCATTGGATTAATAAAATATTAAAATTTAAAAAGAAAGAATGTGACAAAATATTCACAAACTATGCTTCTGTGAGGGGTTAATATCTAGAATAGTTAAAATAACTCAATAATAGCACCCCCCCCCCCAAATAATCTGATTTAAAAAGGGCCAAAGATCTGAAGAGACAGTTCTCAAGAGAAGACATGCTAAAGACCAACAGATGTATTAGGAAAATGTTCAATGTCACTAATCATGAAGGAAATCAAAACCACAAAGAGGTATTGTGTCACTCCAGTTAAAATGACTTTAGTGAAAAGACAAGAATAACAAATGCTGGTAAGGACAGGGAGAAAGTGGAATTCTTTTACACTTTTTGTGGGAATGTAAATTAGTATAGCTGCTATGGAAAAAAGTATAGAGGTTCCTCAGAAAAGTCAAAATGGAACTACCGTCCGATCCTACAACCTCCTACTGTGTATATATTCTCTACACTGCTTACCTTAATGTCTGTCTTATCTCATAATTGACTTAATTTTTCTTTTTGTTAGTGTTGCTTTGATATTATCTTTTCTTATCTTTTTATTTTGAAATTTTCTGTGTCCTTAGAATTACATTTTGTAAACAACTTATGGTAGATATTTTTCCTAATCATTGTATTTAAACTGGCAATAATAATATTTATTGTTATTGTAAAAACATGTAGTTTGCTATCATTTGAAGTTTTGACTTAAATTACCCAACTTTTCCTATTTTTGTTTTTTTTTTTTTTTGTCTTTTCCAAATGATAGGAAATGTAGCAGCTTCAAACTATTAGTGTCCCCCACGTCATCCTGCTCTTACATTTAATTTTCAGTTTGATTTGTTTTGGATACACTTTCTCTTTTCTGTTTGAGGGTGCCTTTAGTCTTTTAAAAGATGAAAGCAAAGTTTCAAAGTATTTTATCACCTGTATTTCATGTGCCTCCTCTGTCTGCTAGGTTTGTTTCTTTTCTCATTTGACTACTTTCTGACAAAGTCTTTGTGAATGAGTCTTATTAGGCAAGTTTAATGAAGACTCGTTATATCTGAAAATGTTTTTATGGCATTCGAAAGGCAATTTGGCTGAATATAAAATTCCAGGTTTAATGTTCCTTCACTTAAAATGCCTTAAAAAATATTATTCCATTGTTTTATTGGATCTAATGTTGCCGTTGAAAAGTCTGATGTCAGCTTGTCCTGAAAAATTATTTGCTCTTTCTATCTGGAAGCTTTTGAACTTTTCCTTTGTCTTGGGCATTCTTACCTTTCACTGTAATATCCATACTTTCATTTTCTTGATTTCCATGTATTTTGTCCTTTGGCAATTTTGACCCATTTATCTTGCTTGATGTCTTTGGAGGCTCATCTCCCAAGTTTCCTCTTTCTTTGCTCTCTCTCTCTGCAGTTCAGGCCCCTACCCACAGACTGCTGTCTTTTGTTTTTTGCTGCCCCGTACCCCTCTGCTTATGCAGTGTGCAATGTGGTGGTACAGCGACTTCTTCATCTCACACGTTGTTCCAAATGAGGGTAGTTAGCATCACTTCTTGACGTTACATCTACTCTACTTTAGCAAAAAGAGGCAGATAAAGGGTGAGATCACACTTGAGTTGCATCTTTGAAGGGTCAGGAGAAAACTACTAAATGCAGAACACAAATGTTTTCACACAGTAAATGAGAAAATCTCGCAAACGTTATGTCGAACAGGCGGATGAAATTATCTCAGATTGTATATGAAACCCATGATTGAACTAATATACACAGTTATGATTCAATAAAAAAAAATTATAGGTGAAAAAAAAAAGAAATCCAAAAATTTGAGTTGAAACTATGTGCTTCAATTATTTCACTTTTCAGAGTCACTGCTTTTTAACTATGATCTGTCCACTTACTTTTCTTAATGTTGTTATCTTTATCAGGTGGCTAGATTATACATTTATGCTATTTTTCCAAGTATGTCACTTTTTATTCATTTCTGAGCCTTTGCAATGTCTTTTTTAATCTAGAATGCGCTTCTTGTGTCATTACGTAAGCTGGAGACAGTCATTCTTTTCTTTTGTTTTCTGTTGTTAGTGTAGAAAAGGGAAAGCCTGATATCAAGCAGATTTTTAATCAACAACTTTTTTATGTATATATTATGTATTCTTTGTTTAAATCAAATTTTTCTACCAGAATATGTTCAGAATTATTTTAAAAATTTGGTTTAGAGCTTTGTAAGTCCTTTTGGTTTACAATTGATTTTTTTTAATCTAGAAAATATCTCTTTACTTGTATCTTCTTTGGATTATCAAAGTTTTTGTATGTTTTCTGGTTTGTGCATTTGTTTTCTCTGAATGTTCCCCGATTCTAGCTTTGTTCTCCACTCTCTGTTCTGTCCGTGTTTCACTTGAGTCCGATCATTACTGTCTCTGAGCATTTCTTTTACATTGTCAGGGAGAGGAGGCTTTTTAATCACCCATTCTCTCTTCTTTTTGTATTATAGAAACCAATATAGATGTTAGTGCTGGGATTAGAATTTTGGTTTTATTTGCAATCCTTCCTCTCTTCATTTATTAACTCTCCTTTAATCCCAGCTTGTTATTTTTTTATCTCTGCCCATGACTTTCCATTTTAGCCTGCTTTGTTCTTTTTAGTTCCTTGTAAAGGCTTCATATAAACATACCCTCAGAATGATATTGAAGGTGTTGTTGACTACACTGTACATTGTTCTATCCACGGTCACTTTTTCTGGATTACTCTGCAAGCAACTGCAAGCCCTCCTGCAACATGTTACGATTCATCCTAAATCTGTCTCAGCCAGATGTGCTTTGCTGGTGGGGTTTACATTCCCCAGGATTCAGTGAACTATTACTTGCTTTTCCCCTATTCCTGTCTTACAGTTTTCTGGAAATTATTTTTTCTGAATGGATTTAGAGCATTATTTTCTGAAAATATATTTCAGGGAAATATATTCTTTAGGATATGTTCTTTAGGATGTATATAGATGTTCTATAAAAATAAAAATGCCATGTATTCAAATCCACTTAAAGAATACTGAATCAAACAAAACCATAACAGAATTATTTACTGAATGGCTCTCCCAGATGCTCTGCTGGCTCTGTAGCTCCTAGAGATGGGGAGAGATGAAGCTCTCTGGGGAGCAGCTTATAAGACTGATATTCTTCAGAACACATCTTGGTGTCCTTTGCTGTCATGTATTTGGGGAGAGGCAGAAAATAGCCTCCTTAGGAGCAGAAAGCACAGAGTAGGGGAAGTGCTGTGTGCTATTCAATTTGACATAAAGCCTGGGACTCCAATCTCAGGAACAAGCAAGAAGCAATGAATGGTGTTAGATTATCCTCCTGTGGCTTTCAGAGTGGTGAGGCTGCCCCATCTCCGGGTGAAAAGTATAGGTCGTCCAATGATTATATTTTTTATCCCCTATCCATCCACTTTATTTCCAAGGTAAATTCTCAATATTGACAATAGAATGACTGTCAGTATTGTCTTTATACTATTTTTCTATTTTTCCATACCTTCTGTGACTTTAGAAATATTTTAGTTAGAAGTTGGGGGAGAATGTGTCATCTGCCATTTGAAACCTTTGGAAATAGTGCAAGAGGTTGATGAGTAGTCCACATTGAACTTGCTATCTCACTTGGCTATATGCCAGCTTGACACTTCTCCATGAGTGTTTGACCTCAAGGGCATGGCTATGTTGTCTCATGATTATAGCAGGTAAATGCAGGTGTTCTCTATATCAGCTGCCTTTGCAGCTCTTGGCTCTATTGTAGAAAGTGCAATCGAAAGCAGAAAGTACTATTGCCTATATACCAGGCCCTGTTTTAGAAATAAAACTTTGAACTTGGCCACTATTTAATCAAAGTTAGGTTGAGTGAAACAATACTTTTAGTAGGTTTCCTGAAGGTTCTTTGATCCGTCAATCTTTTGGATACTGATGTTTATAATAAGATAAAGGTGGGCATTCAGCAGGTTTCTCCTGGTGAGAATTGTTTTCCTCCATGGAGACTCCATTTCATCCAATATTTTTGGTGTGATATCATGGGCTGTCATTCAGGGACATGGCTAGAAACACGCTTATGAAACTCATTATTGGCTTCATTGTGAGCGTGATCTTGGAAACATTCCCTGCCTGACACACGTTTTCTCTTAAAGCACGAATGCTCTGAGATATTCATTCTCAGGGATGGAAGTAGCTATGCTTGTTTTTGTTCTATGATGTTATAAATCATGTAAATGATTAGGTTACTGATCATATTAAGTAGCTAAAATGATGGGTGACAGAGTTGATATTTAAATCGTTATGGCAGGCAGGTAGAGGCTAGTCAAATAACCTCAGCAGTGGAAAATCAACAGTGTTCATTTGGATAAAAACAATCCATTGAAACACCTGTTCTGACAGATTAATTTGGCATTTCCAAAAGTATGTTCTAAGCCACAGCGCTTCAAGGAGATGCTTCCCGAAGGAAAGGCCCCTGGGAAAACTAAGTATGGGAAACTCAGTATGTCAAACCTATCTTATCATGATTCATAACACAAATTAGCATATTAAAAATCTGTAGTAAAAAAACCTGGTTAACTTTTATCATATCCATTGTTTTCTTCCAAAGTTCATCTACCACAGGGATTTTGATGTTGTTGCTGCTGTCATGAGTCCCCGCAGGACCTGGTGCTGTCCCAGGGATGTTCTGTAGAGTTCACTTTAGAAAATACCTGGTCACATAGTTCCACCTAAAACCAGTGAGTTTTCCTTCCCATTATTGATTCCTTCCCATTATTCCTCCCACTATAATGATGCTTTTATTTTTTCATATATTCTTTATGATCTGCCTGGAATGTTGTCTTCTCACAATGGAAGTAACAGCTCCCATGTGTGGCCTGTCTGGTTTGAGCTATACCTGGTAAAAGTTAATATCTACAAGCATAACGGGAAGGCTGCGAGGTGGAGCCCTGCCAAGCCTCTGTGGGGCACAGAGGAGGTTGAGGTACTCATGTGACAGCTGTCGGGCAGTCCAAGGGCAAGACTTGATTTCTTCACTCACATCTTTTCCGACCTCCCTCCAGGCCTGTGCTGGCTTCTGTGGATAAAGATATGAATAAGATATAGAGACTTTGTCTCCAGGGGCTTAAGATCAAGAGCAGTGACAGACAGGCAAAGAAACCAAGGCTCCAGCCTGTCCCAGGAGCTGAGGGATTGATGAGCGGAGGTTCGGGTACAGCTGGGCTGGGGAGATGACACCTGTGCTGCTGAGGGGCAGCTAAGGACCCAACGGAGGGGGCTCCAGCTGAGTCCCTGCCACACAGAGCTGCACCTATGGGGGTGCCAGAGGTTGCTTCTGACTGAGGCATTGAGTTTCTTAAGGACAGATCATAAAATCCCTTGGAAAAGGAAGAGGGAAGATGGACCTGCTCAGTTGGCTGAGGCCTGTCTTTGAGTGCTGAACTCCAGAGAGGGGAGGGGGATAATGTTGTGACTGAGCCCCAAAGCCAGCACTGAAGACAGGTGTGGGAGTAGGCATCTGACTTCATCTGAGATGTTCCCCACCACCCTCGCTGTGGCCTCTCTGATGGACAGATGTGTCTGCAGCCCTTTCCCCCTCTCTGCTCTGCTGACCCCCTTTCTCAGGAATTGTGCTGTCCTCTGGTTGGAAGGAGACTTAGACTCGGGATCAGTGTGGCTTCTTCCCTGTGGGACTTGAGGCTATCGTTTCCATCTTTCCATTGGAACACCAGAAAGAGGAAGCTTCAAGTTCAAGGGGAAGAAGACAGCTTCCTGTGAAAAGGTCTGGCCCGACTCTGTCTTTGAACCTGTAGATTGAGCCACAGCTATCACTTCACTTTGCTAGTGTTAGGAGGAGTAGGGGGGAGAGAGAGATAGAAATAGAGATAAAATCAGGAGGAGTGGGAGGAGAGAGAGGCAGAGAATCAGGAGGAATGGGTGGGGGGAGAGAGAGGGACTGAGAGAGAGAGAGAATCAGGAGGAG
>CAUYRH010150583.1:0-23143 GCA_963574655.1 Perodicticus potto | reverse complement strand
ATGAAGGGTCTAGACTCTAAACTCTAAACTCTAGACCAGGCGTCCTCAAACTTTTAAAACAGGGGGCCAATTCACTGTCCCTCAGACTGTTGGAGGGCCGGACTATAGTTTAAAAAAGAAAACTATGAACAAATTCCTATGTGCACTGCACATATCTTACTTTGAAGTAAAAAACAAAATGGGAACAAATACAATTCACACCAACGCATGTGGCCCGCGGGCCGTAGTTTGAGGACCCCTGGTCTAAACCGTACAACGATTGGGCGTTACATTTTTAGCGATGCTAAGATTGAAGGAGCAGGTCCAGAGTTGTCAGCCTGATCTGTCCATGATGAGATCTCCCAACAGTCTTTCCCTAAGGACAACACCCACTGATGACGGTATCCATCGAGACCCCTCATTCCATCAGAGGTTGAGATATGATGCTTTCCGAATGCACGTATTCCCTCTGCATTATAAGCTGGAGTTGTTTTAAAAATAACTTTTACCTATCACCTTTATGGTTACCCTGGAGTACAGTTTGTAGGCCGGATACATGCTGATTATTTCTCTTAGCAGTTTTTCAAAGAATGAGTTGGCACCCTAGCAACCTCCATAGTTGGCTGGATATTTTGAAGAATTTTATTATGAATTTATGGATTTGAAAAGTGATTTGATATGTTTCAACCCGTTGTGGCCATTACTCTTTTTGATGCTCAAAGTGTTCCATTTTTGGTCAGCGAAGCCACTTGAAATTGTCTCACAAGGGTTCTGGACATGGTGCCAGTTGTTGTGAATGACTTCTGTGCTTGTTGGCACCAGGAGTTGTCCCAAGATTATTTTCTTCCCCACAGCTGGAGTAAACCACTTCTTGAAGAAGCCTTGATTGCTTGTAATGGCATTTTAAAACCACAGTTGGGGTTGGGGGGTCCTCCATGTTTCTGGGTTCTCTCTCAGTAGAGTTAGTAAGTATGTATGTTTTGGAGACAGAAATAATTCATGATGATATTTTCATATTTAAATATAAGATTACATGCATTTACTTAACTTTCTGATTCTATACTTATATCTCTTTTTTGTTAAGAAAGGAATTCTGTTTCTATTGACCCTAATTCAAAACAATGATATTTACCCTGCTACTGTTAAACAAGAATACTGAATACAGTTACTTTTTTTTTCTGTTCCTTTTGGCCATTAGGCTATGTCCTGTTAGAGTCATATAATTTTTTTCTCTGTATAGTTATGTTTCATGGCACATTGAACCTATAGTTAAACTTCTGCAGGACGCTTAAATTATGTTGGTCAAAAAAGAGAGTAAAAAAAGAATATGCTTACTGTGTTTTGCATTTCTTTCAAAAATAATTTAATTAATTGTCTTTTTTTTTTTTTTTTTTCTTTTGAGGCAAAGTCTCAAGCTGTTGTCCTGGGTAAAGTGTCGTGGTGTCATAGCTCACAGTAACCTCCAACTCCTGGGCTCAAGCTATCTGTTTGCCCAGTTTTTTTATTTTTAGTGGATAAGGGGTCTCACTTTTGCTCAGGCTGGTCTTGAACTCATGAGCTCAAGCAATCTACCCGTCTCAGCCTCCCACAGTGCTAGGATTACAGGCGTGAGTTACCACTCCTGGCTAATTAACGATCTTTAAAAACTTTCTCGGCACACCTAAGATCCTATCACAGCACACAAATCACTGTGTACAGATAGGTTTGGGTATTTTATTTTTTAAAATTTTTATTTGTTTTAATCTATTTTAAAAAACCAGTATATTGTGTATGTGTACACATGACATATATGTTAATACAAATATTAGCTAATATCACCCCCTTTCATAAACAAAAGGTAGAATATTATGTACACTGTATACCCTAATAATCTAGAGTAGGACACCCTTGTTTAGTTCTGTTTCAGCTTAGTTCATTTCATTGTGTTGAATTTCATTACAATTACAATCATTTCTGATTATTCACAGTAGTTATATTTCATGAAGTTTCCACAAACATGGAATTAACAAAATACAGAGCCTGTGAGGGGATAAAAGGGATAGTGTCCTGCAAATCTTTGGTCATGTTTTCACCGACTGGTTAATACATAACCGTGTTTTACATATGTCTCTGTGTCACCCCTTTTATAGATAGTTGATTCCTTGCCATTGAACTCATGGCCCACAGCACTGTAACCCTTCCTGAGTGAGGCTAATCTAGCACATGTGTTCTCTATGTAAGGCCCATCATAGCATTCTTGGGCTCAGGGACATGAGATAAGACTTCTGTACTAGCCAAGGCTTCTTTTTATACAGTCAAATTGCCCCCAAAAAGAAAAAAAATGGCGTAAACATAATGAAACAAGAAGGTAGAGTGTCGCCTTGTTGGACCTCAGCTGGCAACATATACATTGGGCAATTCATATCTTTTTACTGTGTGCGCATGTGTCCTGAAATGACTGTGAAAACCCCGCTGAGTATTATTTTGGGGGTTACAAATAAGTGTTAATATGTAGACAATCTGCAAATGGAATAATCTGTGAATAATGAGCACCAGCTGTATTTTATTTGCTTGTCTTTACTTCCCATCTTCTCCTTTCTCGGCTGAGTTGTGATTTCCATGAGAGGTGGCGCCAAGTTCTTGAGCACCTCGTACCTGGTGATAGATGAATCAATCTCCAAGGAAGAGAGGACGTTTTCTACTTTGGGTCTCATAGCTCTAAATATTTGTGTTTCATTTGATTTAGATGTGTTTCCGTTATTCTGAAATGTGGTGCTTTGACCTTAGAGCTTGAGTTGGGCACACTCATCATTAGATCTTTCAAGTCTGTTGGTTCTGGGTCTTCAGAAAGATTTTACACGAAATCAAGCTGACATCAGATTTCCCAAGTGCCTTATTTACAATTGTTGTTCACCCTACCATCTGATCTACCCAGATTTTCTTCAAATAGGGAACTCCACTAATTTACGTAAACCGTGCTTTCCTTCACTCTGAAGTTGATTGACACACACCTTTCCAGCCACATGGGCTTTGACCAAGAGGCTCATTATGTTGTCCTGATAGCTGATGTGAAGCCATGAACTTTAGCCTGGGAAGTAGAATTTCTCACAGAATTTCTCTGAGACAAGTTAAAAGCCTTTGCGTTAGATTGGCTGATGAGATTTTGTAGGATGTTGCTAATTTGAGACTTGCTGGGTTTGCCCTGTCTTCAGATAGGTGGGAACGCTTCTGGGTGTGATTAACAGCCTAAATATACCACATCCACACGCCTGCAGAGGAGCCAGCCTTCCAGAGAGCTTGGGAAGGAGCCCTGGCTTCTGTCTGGGGACTGCTTCTATTAGAGTCTTCATCATACTTTGTTTACATTTAGTGCATCAAATTCTAGGCAAATAAAAGTATACAGCCTCCATAAATAGCTGTCACACAAACATACATTTGCTAAACTGTTCAGGGATTTGCATTTCTATATGTAAGAAGAGCATCTACTATTTACCAATTACTTCTTTTTATTTCGTCAAACCACTTTACTAGCGATACATCCTCTCGTATGCATTTTAGAACATTATCAGTGATGGAACAGGGGCAGGCGAGCCCAGTGCAAGGGGACTCTGTTGCTGATAAATGCTTGCCGTTGTTTACTGAGCACGTATTATGTGCTAGACACGGAGCTAAGGGATTTGTGTCGATTGAATTTAGTTCTCACAGCAGCTCTGAGAGAGTAGTATCCTCATTTTCCTTTTATAGACGAGTAAGCTGAGGCTCAGAGAGGTGAAGCAACCTTCGTAGAGTGGCACAGAGTCTAGGTCTGCCCAACTCCAAAGCGTGTGTGTTAACCGCCTTGGTAAGATGGGTGTTGAGAAGCCTCTTTTTAATGTGGTCTCACTGTGTGGCCTCAAAGACAGCTTTATTCAATCTACTTAATATTTACTGAATATTTACCACCGCAGTGTATGTGACACTCCAGTTGGTATTTGTGGAATTAGGAATAACTGTAGCAGACATTTGCGTTGTATTTAATGCGTCTGAGGCTGAGGCACATGTGAAGTTCTGAAAACTTTACATCTATTGGCTCATGTAATCCTCAGAATAACCCTGTGAAGTAGGCCTTGTTATTATGCTCACTTTACAGATGAGGAAACTGGGGTCCCCAGAGGCTAAATAAAAGCTTAAAGGCACACAGGAACCCATAGCAAAGCCTGGATTTATGTAAATATGCAGGTGCCAGGGTCCTGGAACTACATTGGTGCCAGTTGTAACTGCCTCTGAAAGGTAAAATACTAGCCTTAGGAGAAAGAAAGCACACTACAGCTATAACTTAGAGCAACCTTTTTTTTAATCTCATGGCACACTTAAACCTATGTTGAACACCTGCAGCACACTTAAATTATGTTGGTCAAAAAAAAAGAATATACTTATGGTGTTTTGAACTCTTTTGAAAATAATTAGTGATCTTTAGAACTTTTCATGGCACAACTGAGATCCTTTCACAGCACACAGATTGAAAATTATTAAGGAGTGAGGAGGGTTGCTGTGGTTCTACCTCCAGTGAGTCTGCGGTTTCTCAAGTCTGAGGCCCAGGAGTTTGCCATCTGTTGGTCAGAAACCCACCTTGAAGCCAGGTGCGTGCCAAATTCAGCAACTCTTGCTTCTTTATGCCCGAATCCTTCCTTCCCTGCTCCCTCTTCTGTAGCGTGGGCAGCCACCCTGGGGACCTGCCAACTCTACCCTGGGCACTGAGTTTACTCAGAGAAGTTAAGAGACTGCGTTATGGGATGCACTCTTAGGAAAAAGATTCCACCCGTCAGAGCCGTGATTTGTGTAGCTAAAAATTGGAAATCATGACTGTATCTCTCACCTGGGGCTATTGTGAAGTTTCAAGTTCATGCGTGTCAAGTAACGGTGTAGTGCCTGACCTGGTAAATACCTAACAAATGGCATCAGCGGGTTACTGTTGTTTATCTGGTTTTATTTTAACATAGGAGATGGCCTTATTCTTTCCTTATTTCAGTTCAAAGCCACCATTATAGGCCCTACATTCTTTTTCTTTCATTTAAATGCTTAAAAATTTATTTATGTAATGCATAAATCATTCTTCTAGTAAAAAATCGGAATATAATAGTGAAATTAAAACTCCTTTTGACCGGCCCTGCAATTAATTCTAGAGCCTTTCCCCTGCCCCCAGAGCTAACTAGTATTACAGTTTGCTGTGTATCTTCCCATTTTCTGTGCATTTATATACATATTTAGGTGTTTGTGTCATTGTTTTATTGATGTATTTGTGTTTCTTACACTTTCCCTGTATGCACCAATCTGTAATTTTCTTTTTTTTATTTAGTAATAGGTTCTGTTATCCATTTCTTCTTCTTCAAGTCTTTCATGTCCTCGCTGATTTTGGTGTAGTTATTCTATCGCTTTATGAGGGTACAGTATTGAAGTCTCTTAACTATGATTGTTAAATAGTTTATTGATTCCTTTAATGCTGTGAGTTTTCATTTCAGGTACATCGAGGCTCTGTTGTTAGGTGAGGTACATGTATTTTAAAGTGCTGCCTTGTATTCTGTGGGATGTGGACCAACCAGCATGGGCTAGGATATGCTGCAGAAATTAAAGACAAAAATTGTGTAGCTTAGCATGACACAAGTTTTTTTTTTTTTTTTCTCTGATGCTTCATGTTCAGCGCAGGTCAGCAGAGGTCAGTGCTAATCAGAGTCACCCATGGGTTTAAGCCAATAGAGGCTTTGACTCTACAGTTGCCCAAGGCAGAAAATAGGGATGTGGAGACTCTCATACTGGTTCTTGCAGGTTTCCACTTGGATGTGACACATGTCATTGCTGTTCATGATTCATTGGCCAGAGCGGGTCACCTGAAAAGACATAAGAAAGTGTCGTCTCTTATGAGAAGTGAAACAAGAATTAGTGAGAATTAATGGCAACCATAATATGGATGCTTCTTAGTTTATTTAGGCCTTTCCCCATTAAAGGTCATTTAAGTTATTTCCAATCATTTTGTTATTACAAACGGTGCTGCAACGAACAGCCTGGTGTATGTTTCCTGGAAGATTTACTTTCTGCTTCCTTGTGCATTACTCACTCCTAGGATGCTTCTCTTACCTGTTAACCTGCTTAAGGCAGGGGACGGCTACAAAGACATGCAAAGGTCCTGCCAAGCAGTCCTGTGCTTAGGACCAGAGAGGAAATTTGGACCATCTCTCTATAGATAGGTTAGGGGTGTGAGTAGCCTGGGGACTCTGGTATTTGTTCACTAACAAGCTCTACTTAGCACTCTGGGAGGCTAAGAAGGGAGGATCCCTTGAGTTCAGGAGTTCAAGACCAGCCTGAGCAAGAGCGAGACACTGTCTCAACTAAAAAGAGAAAAACTAGCCGGGCATTGTGGAGGGTGCTTGTAGTTCTAGCTACTTGGGAGGCTGAGGCAGGAGGATCCCTTGAGTCCAAGAGATTGAGGTTGCTGTGAACTATGACACCATGGCTCTACCAAGGGCAACAAAGTGAGACTCTGTTTCAAATCAAATAACAAAAGAAACTCTAAACAAGCTAAAGTTAAAGCACTAACAAATTAGTTCAAAGCCAAGGGCAAGATTATGTTTGGTTCGAAAGACTAAAGAAGGTGTATAAGAGACTGTATTTGAAATGGGTATTTAAAAATGGAAATAAATAAACCTGTTTATCAAGTTGGTGACATAATTATAAAAAGAAAAAATTTTATATGACTCTAACAGGACGTATCCTAATGGCCAAAAAGTACTAAAAAGAAAATCCCTTAATTCTATTCAGTATTCTTATTTAGCAATAGCAGTGTAAGTTTTTTTCATCTATAAAATGGGAGTACCAACTTCTACTTTGCAAAGTTCTTGTGAGACTCCGATGAATCACAAAGCAGAAGTCATTTGCAAACCATAAAGCCGTAAGGTGTTTGTAATTCATTATTCAGCAACTGCTAGTCTTTCTGCAAGGTTGCAGGAACCCCAGAATCCTTTATGTATTCGCTCAGCTCCACTTTCACCCAGGCCTGTTCAGAAGAACTCAGAGGGGCAAATAAGAAGCTGAGTTAAGAAGTATTACTGATGACGACAAGACAAAATTGGCCAAGTGTTTTCTAAATGCTAAATGCTGTGCTGAAGTGCTTTGCATGATGACATCTTTGGTCTTCCTAGTAACACTGTGTAGCCAGAATATTGTTCTTCCCAGTTTTCAGATGGGAAATTGGGTCCACAGAGGGTTGGATGTATTGCACCTCTGTCACTCAGCCAGCAAGTGGTAGGACCCCGGGAATCCTTTTGGAGTCAGCTGCCCCATTTCGAGTGAAGAGAGGAACAGAGAGGAAAAGTCCCAGGGAGAGATGGATGTGTAGGAGTCTGGGTGCAAGGTGAGTACACAATGAAACGTGCGGCAGGGCCAGGCTACAGGGTCTAGAAACGCCTGAATGGAGAATCTGGTGGGCAGGTGGGCCTGCTGATTTCCTAGAGGTGTTGTAACTAAATCCCACAAACTGGGTGGCTTAATGCAAACAGAAAGTTATTCTGGAGGCCAGAAGTCTCAAATGAAGGTGTCTGCATCCTTCCTTCCCCTTCCAGCTCATGGCATTCTTGGCTCGTGCCACTAGCACTTCCATCTCGGCCTCTGTCCTCCACGGCCACCTTTTCTCGGTGTCTCCTGCATCTCTTAGAAGGATGCTGTCTTGGGATTTAGGGCTCACCCTAATTTAACGTGATCTCCTCTCCATTCTCATTACTTCTGCACAAGACCCTATTTGCAAATAAGGTCAATGTTCTGAGTTTCTAGGTGAACATGAATTTGAGGAGATGCTATGCAGCCCTCTGTGGTAGGATGGACAGGTTTAAAGGGAGACAGGCGAGCTGTGTGGATGGGAAAAGGGTCATTCCCACTCCGCCATGTGTGGCGGTGGTGACTGCTCCATCAGGGGCCTTTCTAACCTTCCCTTAATGCACTGACATGTGAGTGGCTTGCAACAGCTGAATAAAAAACCAGGTCCCCGAGTCCTGGACCTAGAAACTCTTTGCGCAAATCCCAGGATGTTTCTCCTCCGGGGCCACCTGGGGATCAGCATTCGGTTTCTGAAGACAGCACAGAGAAGGGACAAGACATGACATTCGTTTTCTAGCTGACGTTGTCACTGATACCCTGTCTCTGCCTCCCTGCACCTTGCCCAGGGTAGGGCCTCTCAACCTCTGGGCCTGCTGGAAACTGTCATCAAAAGGTTAATTTGGAACAAACTGTTTTCAGAACTGCTGGAAACAGTGTCTGCCCTGAGGGGACTGGCCGGTGAATTTTTTTTTTAACTAGGTAATCCTCTCTAGTTGGCATTTCACTATCTTTAGAGGTCTCTGCTTGTCGTCTTCCTAAAATACAACATCTGAGGGGCCACGGTCAGAGAACATTCTCTCCTCTGAAGTGCTGAAATCAAATCACTCTTCTTATTAATTTGTTTTTTTCTCTTTTTTATATTTCTAAAACCGGCTTCTTGTTGAACATTTGGACAGGATGTAAAAGTGTTAAGAATACAGCCCAGAGTCCCATAATCCCAGCACCTGAAGGCATCACTGAAACATTTTTGGTATTTCCCCGCCCCTTTTATGTATTGAGGTCATCTGCACAGAATGGTCCGCATCTTGCTTTTCTTGCTTAAAGTTACATTATTTTACTTACAGATGTACTTTTTCCATCATTTTCAAAACTCTCAGACAACTTTACAATCCCCATGGCAAACACTTGCAGTTTTCCATAAGGGCATAAATTACAACATTGGCAAAATTTTGCTATAAGTTCTCATAGTTCCAAATGGTCTAAAGGTCACGGGTGTATTTGTTGTGTTTTCCAGGAGAATATAAGGTACCATCATTTGAATCATATTAATTCTTTTATTTCACCAAGGAAGCCGAGATATAGCATTCAGCAAGATTGAAGATCCAAGTAGCTAAATATCATCAAAGTAGCTTTCCCCATTGACCTTGGGATTATCAATAACTGCTCAACTTGGTTTTAAGGGAACTTACTTATATGCAGTACATAAAGGCACTGAAAAATTCAGGACTCTTGTCACAACACCTCTAGGCCACTGCCGTTCTTTGAATTTCTTGGTATATTGAAAATGAAGAAAAATAAGAAAATGCCAAAATAGAATTATGCAAGTTGGTGATATGCTTTAAATGTTTTCACTTAGAAAATCAACATGTTTAACACACACGATACAGTTATGGATGATTCACGTCCTTTGGAGATAGCATCAGATGTCTGAATTTAAAGTCCCTTCTGGATTTAAGGCTCAGGACAAGTGGTCCTCTTGGCCCCAAGAAGCGTAAGCCTTGGCTTCTTGCCAAGCATATGTTGGAGTGTTTAAAATCTTTATATATGCTACTTATGCCTGTAGTCATTGAGAGTCTGTGATCATAACGAATTGTGGTATTTCATCAATAATGTCATTTATTCTGCAAGTATATTGAATGCCTGCCATAAGGGAAACCGGAAGAAGATATAGTTCTTGCTCTTAAGGAGCTAACTTCTATCAAGGACATGGGACTGTAAAGAAAAATATAAGGTAGAAGTCCTTAGATAGTGATATGTTCAAGTACTGCCATAGCAGGGGAAGTTTTGTCTGGAGAATGTATCAGTCAGGTTTTGCTGCAGTAAATTCCCAACCTCGGTGATTTGTATGACAAACACATCATTTCTTGCTTATTTGTCTGTGGGTCACTGACGGAGCTCTGTTATAGGCTGGAGGCTGGGTTTAAGTCTGTGGCTTGGGACTCTCATTTTAGACCCAGGCTGAAGGAACAGAAGTTTCCCGGACATCCTTTACTCATGACAGATCACAGGAGTGCAAGAAGCCAAACCAAACCAAGTGTTTGCTCAGATGTGGAAACCATCATGTCAACTGACATTCTGTTGACCAAAGCAAGTCTCATTATTGGGGTGGGTGTGATTCTTCTTTGTGTGTGTGTGTGAGAGAGAGAGAGAGAGAGAGAGAATATGTGCAGAGCAATAACACAAAAAGTTTAACAGAGATGATGAACTTGGAATTGGGTATTGAAGGATGCCTAGAAGTTCTTCAAGCATGACTGATCTTAAAGGCAAAGTAGTGGTTCCTACAACCACTTGTACTAGTTGGTCCTAGATGGCCTATGGCAGGAATGTCTAGTAGTGAATTTCCAACCTGATTATGTTGGGAGGCACTGAAGTGCAATCATTGTGACTGATAACCTTCCTTTTGCTAATAACAAAAGAGCAGAGTGAGCATGCAGATGCTTTTTTCTTAGGATGATGCTGTGGAATGCCACATGCTAGACTCATGCTTGGCCTCTAAACTGACATTCAAATGAAGAGTTTCTAAAGCAACATTCTCCAGGGCTCTCTTTGAAAATTCCATGAGGCTGTATAATATTGCACCACACCAAGAGGGCATAGGTGAGGGTTTGTCCCTGTCTGTCCTACTCAGGACATTTCTCTAGTTGTTGCCAGAGGAGCTTGTGAAATCTTGAAGCTTCTATAAAGCAAAGTAAATTTAATTATGACAACATAAGGCTGGATGATTGTGTGAGGCCAGGAGTTTGAGACTAGCCTGGGCAGCATAGCTATATAACCCTGTATCTAACAAGAAGAAATTGACTGGGCACTGTGGTATGTACCTGTAGCCCTAGCTACTTGAGAGGCTCAGACAGGAGGATTGCCTGACCCTGGAAGCCGGAGGCTACAGTGAGCTATGCTGACACTACTGTACTCCAGCTTGGGCAACAGAGTGAGACTCTCTCTCTAAAAATAACTAACTAAATAATTAAAAACAATGCAATGGACAATGCACAATGTCATGGATGGGGGGCCCCTTAAAGGCAGGGACATTACTCAGCTTTGACTTTCTGAGCCTGATATAGGAATAGGCACAAAGCAAGACTCCCATTAGCCAATGTTGACTACTTTCTATTGGAGCCAGGTACTGTATTGAGCACTTTTCATATGTAATTGGAATCTTACAACCATTCCATGAAGCAGGTATTATTATTACAAATGAAGAAATAGGGGCTGTCTCTTGGTTAGAAGGAGATTAGCAAGCACAAGGGAGTTGTTAAGGAAATAATAGCACTAAACTGAGACTTTCTTGGTGTAATCTTGGTATAATTGTAAAAGAACTGGAAAAAGGAATAACTTTTGTAATGTGGGATTCAGAGCTATTTAATGCCATGCCTATATTTCACCTAATATATTCCATGATATTAATAGGTGTATACATAGCACACTTTGGTAAATAGCATCTTAGAGGATTGTGCTGTGGGATCTAGGGGCTGAGGGGCAGTGGAAGGAAGCAGGAGAGGCGGCGTGAACACTGTTGCTCACCCTACCACTACAACCCTTTCGGCAAACAATGTCAGGTGACTTAGACCTGACAGGAAGCGAGCTTCAGAGGGAATTTGTTTTATAGGACACAAAAATGGGTAGTGAAGTGATGTTCAAAAAAATTTATTGTTGGGCAGTGCCTGTGGCTCAAAGGAGTAGGGCGCCGGCCCCATATACTGGAGGTAGCAGGTTCAAACCCAGCTCCGGCCAAAAAAAAGAAGAAAACTGCAAAAAAAAATTTATTGTTGTGTTTGAGACAGGGTCTCACTCTGTTGCCCAGGCAGGAATGCAGTGACCTCATCATAGCTCACTGTAGCCTCCAACTCTTGTCGCAGACTCTTGAGTAGCTGGGACTACAGGTGCCACCATACCTGGTACATTTTTCAATTTGTCGTCAAGATGGTATCTCCTTATTGCCCATGCTGGTCTTGAACTCCTGGCCTAAAGAGATCCTCCCTGCCTTGGCCTTCCAAAGTGTGAGGAGTACAGGCATGAGTCACCGCACCCAGCCAATGTTCAAATTTTGTTCAGGCTGTAGAGACTCTTTTTTTCTGAGAGAAATCTTAGTAAGGACCTCAAAATAGAAAGTAGCTATTGGGTTGAAGCCGTTGGGGGTGTTGGAATCCTGCCCACTAGATTTCTGTATGGAACCCTGAGGGGTCCATGGAGCACAGTTTGAAAGCCATGAACAAGGCGGTGCATATGGGTCTTGGGAGCATGACTAAGTTTGAGTTTTGGTGCTGGGACTCACTGCGTCTGGGATGGGTGTGTGCATGCCACTCCTCTATGTCTTAATTTATTCGCCTTTATTCAAAATTGGGCTGGGCTAGAGGTTCTTTAGGGCTGCCTTTTAGGTTCAATATTCTATACAGTGACAGGCCAAATGAATTATAGTGAATTAAATGCTGAAATTTTATAGGATATTTCATTGCCCAACTACCTCCTTGCCTTAACAACTCAAGAGAATGCCTGCAATTTGCTGAGGAAGCACCAGTGTGACTTATTTGAAGGATGCAACTTTTCTTCGTATTGTGCTTGTTTGTTGGATTTTTGCAGTAATTGGACTTGATATGTGATGCACGCCTTGGGAGAGTCATGACAGACCGAAATATGTTTGACCTCAGAATTCTGTGGCTTCTCTAGTCACACGCCCAAGATCGAGCATTTGTGTCTTTGTGTCATGGAGATACATAAAGGTCTAATTTTTAGAGATTTTCTAGGTAGGAGAAAGGGCAGCTTTCAGGAATTCTGCTTCTATTTACAGTTGTACCCCTAAGCTTGGTTGCTTAGGAGTCTTTTGTCTGGAAATTTCTCACAGGTGAAGACTGGTGTGCATTTTTACATTTGTTCAGTTTTGGGGAGGCTTGCTTTTCTCACAAAGCAGTGTCTCTCCGTAAACATGGATTCTAATCCAAAAGTAAGCCAAACTCAGTCAATAATTAGCCTCGAGTGGAAAAAAAAAAAAGAGCAGAAACAAAGCTAATGAGAATTTAAATCATTTTTTCATGATGTTTATTTGGAAATATATGTAAATGAATATATGACTGGTTCATTTAAATATGTCCTGGGCTTTGCTTTCCCAGATAGGAATCATTTCTTTTCAACAAGAAATACAGATTGAAGATTTTGATGCTATGTTGGAAATTGATTACTGTCAAACCACCTTCTCTGGCAAATATCCACCTCGAATGTTTCCTTTTCTTATTACATTCCTCCTTCTTGGAAACTAATTATCACTTTAATTTTGCCCAACCCTAACCTTCCAGTATCTTCCAGCTCTCACTAGGAACTTCTAGTTGATTCTTTTCTCTCTAGAAGACAAGCAGTGTGATTATTTTGAATACCTTCTCAGTAAGTTGGCAGCTCTCAAAGAGGGGCAGTGAAATGATTATCATGAAGTCAGTGTTATGTAGCTCTATAGGCAGAAAAATGGAACAAATAAAATAAAAATTGACATGGCTACAATTTCCCCTTCAGATATTTCTGGAAAGCTAGCACATAAAATCCTCCTCATTTGCATTTCACGACTAAACAGGGTAAGGTTAACTCCCTTTAGCCTTGTACTCTTACAGGTGGCTGGTTTCTTGCAGGTTTTTCCATTTACATTTTCTGATATTCTCTCTCTGCTCTGTGCTCTCTTAATCTCTAAGCAGGTCAGGGCAGGAGAGCAGTTTCCACTGTGGCTGACGTCAATCCAGCCCTGTAGATTAGTTAGCGGATGGTGTTGGGAGAGGGGTGCAGCTGTTGTGCCTTCACCTGGAGACCAGGTCTCACCTGAGATACCTGCTGAGTGTCATCTTGAGCTCCCAGATCCAGCACACCCAGATTCACAGCATGCAAGACTCGTTTCTTTGAATTTTATAAATCTTGGCTCAAAGAAGTACCCCTGTTCTGTCTTTGCTGAATCAGCTTCGCAGGACCTCCTCCCCCACCCCACCAATCATCCCCCAATCCAGAATACAGGCAGTTTAGAGCAATGGCCAAGCTCAGAGGCATCGTAGCCAGAAAGAACCAGATGTGAATCTTAGTGTTGTTAGTAATTTAACCTACCCGAGCCTCAGTTTCCCCATCTGTCCACAGAGGGTAATAAAAATTCCTCCCTTATAGAATTATGAAAGGGCAGTGGCTCCTAAAGTGGGGTCCTTGACCCAGCAGCAGCATCAATTGAGCATGAGTTAGAGATACAGATTTTGGATCCCGCTGCAGACCCACTGAACAAGCACCTGTGAGGGTGGGGCCCAGTGATCTGTGTTTTAACAAGCCCTCTGGAGGATTTGATGGCCACTAAACTTTGTGAAGCAGTGCGGTAAGGAGCCAGCAAGAAAATCCTGAGCACATCAAAACCTTACAGGTCCCCAGAGTAGAAACTGTGTGAAGACAAGTGGTGGTTTATTGTCCATGTGTCCCTAGCACCTGGGACAGTGGCACATCGTAGGTACCCAATAAATATGGGTATGAATGAATGAATGTAAACTGTTGTCATGATCACCACAGGTGGCTGGTTTCCTTGCAGGTTTTTCCATTTACATTTTCTGATATTCTCTCTGATACTATCATCTGTTTCTTTTTTCTTTCTTTCTTTTTTTTTTTTTTTTTGAAACAAGAGTCTCACTTTGTTGCCTTCAGTGGAGTGCTGTGACGTCATAGCTCACAGCAACCTCTAACTGCTGGGCTCAAACGATCTTCTTGCTTCAGCCTCCTGTGTAGCTGGGACTACAGGCACTCACCACAACACCTAGCTATTTTTTAGAGACGGGGTCTCGATCTTGCTCAGGCTGGTCTAGAACTCCTCAGCTTAGGCGATCCACCTGTCTCGGCCTCCTAGAGTGCTAGGATTATAGGTGTGAGACACTGCATCCAGCCTTATTGTTTTTATTATTACTAATGGCTATGTACTATCCTCCTGCCAATTTTTTTTTTTTTTTCGGATCATGGAATCAGATATGAAAAAAAGGGAGCTTAGTATAATTTAGTCCAAATTGTTTTTGGAAAGCCAAGGATATATAATTCTTGTTTTGTGGTTATTTTATTTATTTATTTTTCCTATTTGGGGCTGGGTATCTTATCCCCAGGCAGAGCAGTGATTCCAAGTCTTTGACTTACCTCTCGGGCAAAGTGTTCTCTCCTGCTGTAGCACGCTGTCCTTATTGGGAAGTGGATACAACCACTTTTTGCTGCTTATTTGTGTAACCATAGCTGTGGTACGCAACTGCCACAGTTCATTAGCTGTTCTTCTTTCTCTCTCTCAGTGCCTGGCTCACCTCACTGTCTTTGCCAGTTCTAGAATTGAGGACATGCCAGAGTGTGGTGCATTGGCCACTGATGGTGCACAGGGCGATGTGGGGCTAGAGTGTGACATGTGGGCAAAACATTTTGCGTTTCAGTTGTTACATGTTTAATTCGACTTGTATTATGCAATATACAAGCTTACAAACATATCATATATGTGGCATCCCAGATGTTACTACTATTTAGGACAAAGCTAACATGAATAGTGATAGGGCGGTGCCTGTGGCTCAAAGGAGTAGGATGCCGGCCCCATATGCCGGAGGTGGTGGGTTCAAACCCAGCCCTGGCCAAAACTGCAAAAAAAAAAAAAAATGAATAGTGATAGTATGTCTGCATTAACCCAAATATACATTTTAAATAAATAACAACAGCCAACTTTAAATTAACAGCAGTGGCTATGGCAGAGGTCATTAAGATGGTGTGCAGGTGACAAGATTGGAATTGGAAGATGCCAATGGGGTTGTCTTTGGGGTGAAACACAGCTGGCTTTGACTTTGAGATTTGCCACGTACCAGCTTGATGACCTTGGCTAAGCGATTAAGTGATTCCATAACATGGAAATAATATTTCCTTCCTCCCAGGATATGGGGTAATTGAGAAAAAATATATGAAACACGTAGAGTTTCAACATGTAAGGGTTGGTTGTTCAATATAGGGAAGCTATTGTGATTTTTTTATTTAGTAGGGGACAGTGGTTACAATGCTGCCGGAATCCTTTGTTTTTATTTCTTAAAAATAGTCTGCATTTAAACAAAGTGTTGATATGGAACATGTTACTAAGATTGACATAGAGTGGATTTTTGAATACTCCCGTAATTTTGGTCTCACGTGGTTGGTTGAGAATTGGATAGAAGTCTGTACTGAACACCTCTAGTAACTCTGTTCTAGAATTTCAATCTCATTCACTGAGTTTAGGTACTGAATATGGCTAAAGCACCCCCAGGTACAGAGGAGCTCCCCCGTGAGGCTGGTGTCCTGTGATATGAACCCCCAAGGGGCTGATTAAGGCGCCTGATAATCACAGCTCTTGGTTCTCAGTTCTTGGTATAGCGTCAGCAGCTCTGCCATATTCCTTGGGATTCCCCCTGACAGGTGATGTTGGCTCCTCTGGGGCTAGCTCATGAACTTTTTTTTTTTTTTTGAGTCTTACCCTTTCACCTTGGGTAGAGTGCCATGGCATCATAGCTCATAGCAACCTCAAACTCTTGGGCTCAAGTGATCCTCTTTTCTCAGCCTCTCCAGTAGCTGGGACTACAGCACCTGCCACAACACCCAGTTAGTTTTTCATTTTTAGGAGAGACAAGGTCTTGCCCTTGCTCAGACTGGTCTCCAACTCCAGAACTTAAGGGATCCACCTGCCTTAGCCTCCTGGAGTGCTAGGATTGCAGATGTGAGTTACCATGCCCCACTATGTGAACCATTTTTAATCAAGCCTTTAAAAATTTTTTTCTTTTTCTTTTCTTTCTTTCTTTCTTTTTTCTTTTTTTTTTGGCAGGAGTCTCACTCTATCACCTTGAGTAGAGTGCTGTGATGTCAGTCAAGCTCACAGCAACCTCTAACTCTGAGGTTCAGGTGATCCTCCTGCCTCAGCCTCCTGAGTAGCTGGGACTACAGGCAAATACTGCCATGCCCAGATGTTTTCTATTTTTAGTAGAGACCAGGGTCTGGATTCTGCTCAGGTTGGTCTTGAACTCTTGACCTCAAGTGATCCTCCCACCTTGGCTTCCCAGGGTGCTAGCATATTGTAAATGTGAGCCTGTGCCCGGCCCAAAGTTTTTTGTTTTTTTAATGTACATATTTCCAAAAATATTTTTCCTTCCTTCAATAAGGAAGACCAAGGAAAATTTAACCTTTGGTTATTGTCCTGGCTGTCATTAGTGATGTGAATTGCACACAGTCTCCTACAGTGATATTGTAGAGGTTAGACTGGGAATCTTTGAGCTCTTTGCCCCTAGGTAGGATTGCCAGACAAAGACAGGATACCCAGTTACATTTGAAGTTTGGATAAACAATGGACATGTTTAAACTATGTCTCATGCAATATTTGGGATATAGTTACAGTAAAACATATTTGCTATTTATTCAAACTTCAGCTGTTACTAGACATCCTCTTTTTTTTAATTTGCTCACTCAGGCAACTCTGTGGCCCTCAGCTCTTTGCCTCTGCACTGTGAGAGCCAAATCTACATTATTCTATTCCTTGTCTGTGTAACTCACTGTCACCTGCTTGCCAGCTCTGATTTAGGACCTGAGATGACGGTAAAGTGTGAAGGAAATCCATATTTTCACATGTACTTTGTTTATGAATTGTAGTCTTTCTTAGTATAATTCTGTCAAACCTGGTGACAAAGTGTAACTGAAAAAAAAATCAAATGCAGATTTATTTATATGTATGTGTTTTATGGAAACCAAACTTTCATACACATTAACATGGCTCACATTTTGTGGGGGGTTCCCTGTTTGCTGAGCTCTATTTTAAGGGCTTTAAAGATATTAATTCACTAAATCATCACAACAACCCTCTGAAGTAGAGATGACAATCATCTTTTATTTTTTGGAGGCTCAGAGAAGTTAAGGAACTTGTCCAAGATCACACAGCACACTGGTGGTGGAGTCAGGCCGATGTCAGGAACTGTGCTGTTGATCCCTCTGCATTGTTTAATATTGTTCAAGGTGGATCCATAAATGAAATGTTTGGAACTTTTGGAAGAATGTTCCATTTGGGCTGGCTTAACTGAGATATCTTAAAATATGACTCTAATGACATCTGTACTGAACATTTCCTTTTCCTTTTGTGGTCATTCATTAACCATATTTTGTTGTATCTAGAATTTTTAAATTTTCAAACTGAACTCAAAATTACATTCATTTACTTAGAAATTATGTGGCCATTCGGTGTTTATGAAGAAGGAACTCCCTGAGTAGTGAGTAAACACAGGCTGAGGGAAGGTAGTTTTGTCAGTTTCTTGGAGAGCTGAGCAGTCCTACTGGATCTGGAGAAACGCCTGCTTCTCTGTAGACTTACTAAAATACCCTCCCATATCTTGAGCTGAGTGGAAACATTAATAAAAGCTCCATAGGTCAGGTGTGGTGGCTCACGCCTGTAATTCTAGCTCTTTGGGAGGCCACGGCAATATAGTAAGAGCCCATCTTTACAAAATTCTTTATGAAATTAAAAAATATTAGCTGGGGCTCGGCGCCTGTGGCTCAACAGGCTAAGGCGCCAACCACGTACACCTGAGCTAGCGGGTTTGAATCCAGCCCGGGCCTGCCAAACAACAATGATGGCTGCAACCATTAAAAAAAAAATGGCCGGGCCTTGTGGCGGGCGCCTGTAGTCCCAGCTACTTGGGAGGTGGAGACAAGAGACTCGCTTGAGCCCAGGTATTGGAGGTTGCTGTGAGCTGTGATGCCACAGCACTCTATCCAGGGTGACAGCTTGAGGCTCTGTCTCAAAAAAAAAAAAAAAAAATTAGCTGGGCATGGTGGCATGTGCCTTTAGCTCTAGCTACTCAGGAGGATCGCTTGAGCCCAGGAGTTGGAGGTTGTAGTGAGCTATGATCGTACCACTGTACCCTAGCCTAGGTGATAGAATCTCTAAAAACAAAAACCCAACTGTCTCTAAAAAAACCAAAAAAAACAACTCTACAATCCGAGCCACAGTCAACCCTCATAACCCACCCAAGAGGGTGGTCTCGTGGATGTGCGAGTAGTGGGCTGATTAGGAACATAGTTCCTATTATAGCACAGTAATGTAAGGTCTTAATCAACCACACCTGTTTTTAAAAAATATTTCAATATTTTGCTCATTATGCTCACTGTGATTTTTTAAAATGTCTTTCTTTCTTTCTCCCTTCCCTTTCCTCCCCTCCTTTCCCCTTCCCTTCCCTTCGACAGAGTCTTACTCTATCACTCTGGGTTGGAGTGCTGTGGTGTCATAGCTCACAGCAACCTCAGACACTTAGGCTCAAACTCTTAGGCTCAAGCAAGCCTCTTGCTTCAGCTTTCCAAGTAGCTGAAACTACAGGTTTGTACCACCATGCCTGGCTAACTTTTCTATTTTTAGTAGAGATAGGGTCTCACTCTTGCTGAGGCTGGTCTCAAACTCCTGGGTTCAAGCAATCCACCTACCTTGGCCTCCCAAAGTGTTAGGATTATAGGGGTGAGCCACTGTGCCCGCCCTGAGTTTGATTTTTAAATGTATTGCCTTAAGCTTTTGCACATTTTGTTTGTATTTTATGTTATTATTATATTATATATTCATTATTTATTGCATATTTTATTATTTATTTATCACGTCCCTGAGTTTCTTGGCAGCCCTCACATTTTGTCTCACCCAGGCGTGGTCCCTCCCCGCCGTGGCCCCTTGTTGACTGTTTCATTCCTAAATGTTTGTCACATTGGTAATCTCCTCTTCACTAATGTCACACTGACTGTTTTGGAAGAGCCCTTGATACTTCTGAATTTAATTATGGCAATAGGTTGTCTGCTGGGAAAGATGAAACCATATCTAGGTCTTAATGATTTGATGTACCACCATCATGCTGTTCTAAACATTTTGAAGGGCAAAGGGTGTCTTTGCCAAAATCATTCTTTGGCTTGGAGGCGTATGAATTTACTGTGTTGATCAGGCACCCGTGGAGTCCAGAGCATGGCACCACCTTGGCATTCACTTTTCCCAGTTAACAGTGTGGCCTAAGGCCAGTTGACTCACCACAGTGTCATGGTGGGTGCATTCTTAAATATGGGTTCTGGTCGTGAGGCCAGATGTTCTTCTGATAGGAGAGAGAGTACAAAGCAGTGGGTTGAAAATTGTAAGGTGGGTTCACCTCTCTATGAAATCTTGGAAGCTCAATTAATAATAATCAACTTTCTTTTTTTTTTTTTTTTTTTGAGACAGAGACTCAAGCTGTCACCCTGGATAGAGCGCTGTGGCATCACAGCTCACAGCAACCTCTAATTCCTGGGCTCAAGCGAGTCTCCTGCCTCCACCTTCCAAGTAGCTGGGATTACAGGCACTCGCCACAATGCCCGGCCATTTTTTGGTTGTAGTTGTCATTGTTGTTTGGTGGGCCTGGGCTGGATTTGAACCCGCCAGCTCAGGTGTACATGGCTGGTGCCTTAGCTTGTTGAGCCACAGGCGCTGAGCCTATAATAATCAACTTTCATGTCAACTCTGATGATGAAACTTATATATGACGTCCCTAGCACTGTGCTCCGTATACAATACATTTTTAGTAAGTGGTAGTCACTATCATCATCAATTCCCACGTCTTTTTTCCTGTTTTGTTCTCTCTTGTGCATCCATCCAGTGTTCTTTGAGGACCCACTGTGTGTTAAAGACTGACCATGGCACCCTCAGCTGCCGTCAGGGAACGTCTTTCTTGGAGTCTGTTTCTTATGGGCACGTCTTGGTAGTATTATGTTTCATATTAGCTAAGATCTAGGAAAATATACACCTGACTTTATGTCCTGAGTAAGAGTCAATAACCTCTCTATTGGATGGTGGGTAACAGTCAATAAGCTTCTGAGTAAGTAGTCACGGCCTTGTGTATTAGTTTTGTATTGCTGAATACAAATTGTCACAAATCGGTCGCTTAGAACGATACACATTTATTATATCACAGTTTCCATAGCTCAGAATTCCAGCCATGCCTGGGCTGGATCCTGGGCTTAGGGTCTCATAAGGCTACAGTCAAGGTGTTGGCTGGGCAGTATCCTCATCTGAAGGCTCGACTGGGGGAGCTGTGCTTCTAAGCTCGTTCCTCCTATTGGCAGAATTCATTTCCTGGCAGTTTCTTGAGTGAGAGTCCTAGCTTCTTACCACTGTTGTCTGGAGACCAACCTCATGTCCTGGAAGTTGTCTCTGGTCCCCTGCTGGCACATGGCTGTCTTCATGTTCACAGTGTGGCTATTTCATTCTTCAAGGCCGACAAGGAAGTCTTTCTCTCCAATCTGCTAAGACAGAGTTTTAGATGACGACTCCTAATTACAGGAGTGATATTGCATCCTCTTTGCCATGTTGTATTGGTGAGAAGCAAGTTCTGCTCACACTCAAGGGGAGGGCTTGTAAAAGGATGTTAACACCGAGGGCATGGAGATCCCAGGGCCAACCTAGGCTTCTGCCTGCCACAGCCTCCTGAAGGAAAAGAATTAGATATAGGCACACGGGCTTTGTGAAAACTGTTTATCTTCTCATAGGACTTTATTTCATGGTTGTATTCCAAAAGCAGGGATGAGGGGAAGTTTGCTGTAAATTTGACTTTGGGATGAGTAGAGATTTTTATGTTTTTAGCCCATGCTAAGTAACCGTGATGTATCCATGATGTACATACCAAAGGTGAATTGAGATGATCTGTATCCAGATCCTACAAAGGGTGGGACTTTATAGTTCACACAGGAGGAAAAACCTTCTAAGGGTGTCTGGTCCTGCCCCCTGCCTCCAAGCAGGAGGTTGCTTTGGTTAAACCTCATCCTACCCAGGCAAGAACAAGCAAAGTGACAAAACAGCCCCCAGAAAAACCTCCTACAGTTTTCTTAAAGAAAGTGGAAAAAGAAAAGCTTCACTGGCCTCTTGTCTGACCAGAGGAGTTTTGAAGTATGATTGCATTTTGCTGTGGACAAAGATAGTTGCTTAGAGGGGGAAGTTTGACCATTTGCTGTAAGTGTGCGTGACCCTCTTACTCTTTTGAAGTGTCTTTGAGTCTCTTAACCCTCTAGATGAGTAACTAGTTTTCAGAAGGTTGATGTGCAGGAGGCAGGAGGAGTTCACAGGGAGCTGTTGGATGGTGTGTTTCTCGTTGTTGAAATTGGCCAGAAAGCCACCTAGGAGTGGTGCTCAGTTGCTGACGGAGTGTGATGCGTGGCTGTGTGCGTGCAAGCCGGCACGCACCACAGACTGCCAACCCCAGTGTGTGGGTGGCTATACTCTCAAGCCAGCTCAAATTTCTGTGGGGGTGTCTTCAGAGGAAAATAAAACAATATTCCCAACAATTCGAGGAACAGAGCCCATGGTATTTGTGTGGCGTCTGTTTGCTGGTTTGTGCTGCATTCGTGACCTCACATTTGCACCGCAAAGAGCTAGCACCCAAGTCACCTAGCTCACATTTACAAAATAGGAAAACGACCAAGCCTGTGCTTATTTTTGTACCAAAGAGGATTTCCACAGGCTTGGGGGGTGGGGGGAGAATTTTCCTCTCCCCTGAAAGCAATTGCTATCTCAAAGGCATGTCCATTCAGCCAGGTAACGGGGACAGCATGAAGACACAGAAAAGCCGGCACGCGGCCCCTTGCCTGGGAATCATAGGAGACACCAGTTACACTTTGATTATATTTTTGGACACTGCAAAGCTGATGTGGTTTCCTAGTCAACCTTTCATGCTTCCTCATAATGGAGACTGCTGGGTAGACCGAGAGCTTTCTTCTCTTAACAGAAGCTGAGATCTCAGACTTGCTGGGTCAGGGAAAGCAACCTTCTCACCTTTCAGCACAGCAAGCCGAGTGCCAACGCTATTCTCGGTTCGCGGTTTGCGTGTATTTCCTTCGCACCCGCGCCTCCCCCTCCCAGATCTTCTCGCTGTGCACAACGTGGCCTGAAACTGGCATCTGCTGCAGCTTGGGAGACGGATGTTAATGAGCCATTAACTCCTGATAACCCCAGTGTAGGCTCCCCCCATGCCGCTCAAGCTGAGCATCCATCCCTGTTGACTTGGGCAGAGGGAAGAGACCTCTTACTCTACTTTCTGCCTGCCTCCCCTCCTGGCTGGGCAGAAGCAGCATGAGCAGGGCCCTCTCTTGGCACAGTGCCTGCCTTACTGAGCTTTCGCAGTGTGAACATTTGATCCTTAACCTCAGAGGGGCTTTTTTTTTTTTGAGACAGAGCCTCAAGCTATCACCGTGGATAGAGTGCAATGGCATCACAGCTCACAGCAACCTCCAATTCCTGGGCTCAAGCGAGTCTCTTGCCTCCGCCTCCCAAGTAGCTGGGACTACAGGCACCCACCACAACGCCTGGCCATTTTTTGGTTGCAGC
>CAUYRH010150582.1:0-13641 GCA_963574655.1 Perodicticus potto | reverse complement strand
GCCCGGCCATTTTTTGGTTGCAGCCACCATTGTTGTTTGGTGGGCCCAGGCTGGATTCGAACCTGCCAGCTCAGGTGTACGTGGCTGGCACCTTAGCCACTTGAGCCACAGGCGCTGAGCCAAGGTGCAAACCTTTTCAAGCTTCAGGGAAGAGATTATCATATAAGGAATCCAACAGTAGGTAGAAATGGTCAGGGCCTAACCCCACACTGTGTTCAGTCATTGGCTAGGAGCTGTCCAGGAGGAGTGTGGCCCTACCTGTGACACTGTAGTGGATCCTAAAGGTGATGCAGCTGGAGGCTGACAGCCAACTGCATTCTGGCAGTTGAATGGCAGATTCTTTCTTAACGGGAGCTATGACTGCCATGTCAGGTATTTTGTCTTCTGGCCCAGTGCTATTTCCACATGTCATCTTGCATCTGTATTATGGAACATATGCTTTGAAAAGGCTTCCTAAGCAATTAGTGTGATTCTGCTAAAACTCTTTCCCTGCAATGGATTGTGAGAGAACTGGAGGAATCTTGGGGTTTCGGGAATGTGTGTGTAGATATGAGCTGCCACGCTTCTGTCTCCTTCACTGCTGAGGGGAGGGAAGTGAGATGGGCGGTGGGATCAGCTGTTGTTTGGGTGTGTGGAGGGAAGCTGGCTCTCTCCTCAGAATGGCGTTTTAACAACTCAGAAAAAATTATGCAGAAAGAATCTGTTCCTTTAAATTTCATCAGAATTGGAAATATATGGCCTTTCTTGCTCTCTTTTTTTTTTTTTCTTTTAAATGATACTTTTACTTTGAATGTATACTGGAGACTTTGAACTTACTGGAATTTATTTGTTCAGAACATTAGAGGTGGGCAGCTAGGATGATAAGGGGGTGGGGAGTGTGGGGCGACTCACAGAGCTTCAGGAGGAGTCTTTCCCTTGTCAGGGAGTGACTCTGATTAGACTGGAAAAAGTTTCTTGGGATTCTTTGTTCCAAACAGTTACTGTGTTAGGTACTAGATAGGATTGCATTTACTCCCATTCCCAGCTGATAAAAGAAATAGCTGGGAGACAGAACATGACTAATTAATTTTCCTCCCAAGAAGCCAAAAAGCAGCAATGCAATTATGAAATCTGGGATCATCATCTTCCTTTTCAAAGGAAACTGAGTTCCAAAGATTTTAGAAGACTTAGCTAGGAGTATAGCTTTCCCAGAAGTCAAATTAGAGCAGAGGTCTTGGCCTGGCACAGTGGATCACGTCTGTAATCCTAGCATTCTAGGAGGCTGAGGTGGGTAGACTGCTTGAACTCAGGAGTTCAAGACCAGCCTGAGGAAGAGCAAGACCCCAAATCTACTAAACAAACAAATAAACAAACAACAACAAAAAAAAACTCCTGTAGCTCAAGCAGCTAAGGCGCCAGCCATATACACCTGAGCTGGCAGGTTCGAATCCAGCACAGGCCTGCCAAACAACAATGACAACTAAAACCAAAAAATAGCCAGGCATTGTGGTGGGCACCTGTAGTCCCAGCTACTTGGGAGGCTGGGGCAAGAGAATCACTTAAGCCCAAGAATTGGAGGTTGCTGTGAGCTGTGATGCCATGGCACTCTACCGAGAGCAACATAGTGAGACTCTGCCTCAAAAAAAAATAAAAAAATAAAAAACAAAAACAAAGAAACAGGCATGGTGGCAGGCACCTGTAGTCCCAGCTACTTGGGAGGCTGAGGCAAAAGGATTGCTTGAACCCAAGAGTTTGAGGTTGCTGTGAGCTAAGATGATGCCATGGCACTCTACCCAGGGTGAAACTCTGTCTTGAAAAAAGAAACAAACAAAAAAAGAACAGAAAAGAATGGAGGTCTCTTGCCAGGTGCAGTGGCTCACACCTGTAATCCCAGCACTGTGGAAGGCTGAGGTGGGAGAATTGCTTGAGCTCAGGAGTTCGAGACTGAGACCCCGACTCATTAAAAAAAAAAAAAAAAAAGAAAGAAAAGAAAAACCCAGCTAGGCCTTGTGGGGAGGGCCTGTAATTCCAGCAGATTCTGGAGGCTGAGGCAGCAGGATGCCCATAGCCGAGTCTCAGGTTGCAGTGAGCTATGATGCCATTGCACTCCGTTTAGGGCATAGGGTGGGACTCTGTCTCAAAAATAAAGGAACAGAGTTGTCTTGACTCCTGACTCAGTCTTCTGTTTCAGTGATGTCTATTCATGAAAACTCTGTGGCTCTGCCTCCCTGCCTTCATCCAGGCAGGAGGGATGAAATATATTTTGGGGACTCTCAGAGATCCTCCACCCAAAGGTATATACAGTGACCATTTCTTACTGTGTTCCCTAACCATTTTTAGAATAGAAATTATACTCAACCAGGAAAAGCCCCAAGTGTTAGTATAATTACCTGCTGTTATTGCCCTTGAAGAGTAAAGTATTTGCAAAGAAAGCTCAAGAAAGAAATGATGAGGAATATGTTAAAAGGACATCACAGTGAGTGGTCCTTGCTTTTCCCTCCCTTTGCCACCACTGTAGTATGTAGGGCTTACCTTTCTTTTCTTTTTCTTTTTTTTTTTTTTAGAGACAGTCTCACTTTGTCACCCTTGGTAGAGTGCTGTGGCATCACAGCTCACAGCAACCTCCAACTCCTGGGCCCAGGCGATTCTCCTACCTCAGCCCTCCCAAGTAGCTGGGACTACAGGCGCCCGTCACAACGCCCGGCCATCTTTTTGTTGCAGTTTGGCCGGGGCCGGGTTTGAACCCGCCACCCTTGGCATATGGGGCCAGCACCCTACCCATTGAGCCACAGGTGCTGCCCAGGGCTTACCTTTCCTTTCATGCCTTGCCTTACCTTTTTCATGCAGATTAACTTCCTGAAGTACCTCCACTCTCTTGCTCAAGAGCTTTCAGTAGCTCTTCATGACCAATAAAGCCCACATTTCTTTCCCTGATTGTCAAGGCTTTGTAAAATCTAGCCCAGAATTTACCTTTCATCATACTTCCCACTACTTCCCATCCCTTTGCTCAGTCTAGGCTCTCCTACTTCACTCTACAAACTTTATATATTTCTCCACTCCCAGGGTCTTTGCATACTTCTTGTTTTCTTTTTTCCTCTCCCTTCACCCTCCTGTTTTTGTTTTGTTTCACTGTCACCTGGGTAGAATGCTGTGGTATCATAGCTCACAAAACCTCTGTCTCTTGGGCCCCAACGATCCTTTTGCCTCAGTGTCCCCAGTAGCTGGGACTATAGGTGCCCACCACAATGCCAGCTATTTTTAGAGATGGGGTCTCACTCTTGCTCAGGCTGGTCTCAAAATCCTGAGCTCAAGTGATCTACATGCCTTGGCTTCCCAGAGTACTGGGATTACAGATGTGAGACACTGTGCCTGGCCATACCATCCACCTGCTTTTCTTAGGGCCCAGTTTAGACGTTTCCCTATTCTAGTTGAAAGAGAGACTTTTCAGTAGCATTTCATTTGTGCCATCGATTTGGCATTTATCATACCCTTCCTATGGCTTTCTGATAATTCCAACTGAATTTGTATACAAATTTTCCAGTTGGAGCATCACTTTTCTTTTCAGCAGGTCCAGCTATTTGGTGAACTAAAGTTATTTGACTCAACTTTTTCAGCTGTCCACCCTCTCACATCTGTTCTTCCAATTTAAGTTCCAGACCTTACCTCCTCTAATTTTTTTTTTTTTTTTGCAGTTTTTGGCTAGAGCTGGGTTTGAACCCACCACCTCTGGCATATGGGGCTGGCACACCACTCTGTCGAGCCACAGGCACCACCCAATTTTATTTATTTATTTATTTTTTGAGACAGAGCCTCAAGCTGTTGCCCTGGGTAGAGTGCTGTGGCATCACGGCTCACAGCAGCCTCCAACTCCTGGGCTCAAGCGATTCTCCTGCCTCCGCCTTCCAAGTAGCTGGGACTACAGTCGCCTGCCACAATGCCCGGCCATTTTTTGGTTGCAGCCGTCATTGTTGTTTGGCGGGCCCGGGCTGGTTTCGAACCTGCCAGCTCAGGTGTATGCGGCTGGCGCCTTAGCCCGTGAGCCACAGGCGCCGAGCCACCTCCTCTAAGTTTGAGGCCTTGATTATTTGACTATCTCTTTCTCCCTCTCCGTTGCATTCTATTTCTTGAACCTTATCCACTCTTCAGGTTTCTTCTGAAAATATAACCAAGTCTCTTAAAAACAAAACAAAACTAACAGAAAACTTTCCCTTTCTTTTACTCTGTTTTCCTTTAAGGAAAGGTATCATCTCTCCTCCCCTTTTATTGATATAATAATATACTTTTATTTGTTGGGGGGTGAGAGACAGGTTCTTTGTTCCCCAGCTAGAGTGCAGTAACATCATCATTGCTCACTGCAACCAAAAACTCCTGGGCTTAAGTAATCCTCCTGCCTCAGCCTCCTGAGTAGCTAGGATTACAAGTGTAGGATACCATACCTGGCTAATTTTTGAGGTTTTTGTGGAGATAGGGTCTTGCTCAGGCTGGTCTCAAATTCCTGAGCTCAAGTGATCCTCCTGCCTATTCAGTCTCCCAAAGTGCCTGAAGATAATATGCTTCTTACATTGAGAGTTGAGAGCCTACCACTGTGCTAAAACTGACTCCTAGATCAACCATAACTTCTAAATGACAAATTCCAGTCTCTTCTCCTACTTGGAGATCTCTCTTCCATGGACTTTTTCACCTCTCTGAATGCTTCAACACTATCCCCTTTTTTCTTCACATCTGTACCATATTTCTCACAGTTTGTTCTTTGGTCCTCTTCATAAATTTTTACATCTATGAGGATGATTCTTAGCTCCGTCTCTAGTGCTGACTTCTCTTCCAAGCTTCTCTTACAGATGTTTGCCATACTTTTTTGGTGGATATCCCACATACTCTTCAAAATGGTGAGTTATGAAGTTAACTTACCATATGCTTCCTTTTCTAGGTTCTCCCCAAATCCTTTGTGTCTCTTGTCCTTTCCATCTCAGCTGGTTGACTCAACTTTTTTTTATTTTTTTTTAGACAGCGCCTCAAGCTGTCACCCTGGGTAGAGTGCTGTGGCATCAGAGCTCAAAGCAACCTCCGATTCCTGGGCTCAAGCGAGTCTCCTGCCTCCGCCTCCCAAGTAGCTGGGACTACAGGTGCCCGCCACAATGCCCGGCCATTTTTTGGTTGCAGCCGTCATTGTTGTTTTTAATGGGTGATCTTTGAAGGAACAATTTTAGTGCAGTTGTTAGTGGTAGTGGTGAGTCTTAGAGAACTCAGAACAAAAATTTGGTTCCAATTCCAATTCTTTAATGAAACCGTCTCTGATTTACCTAGAACTTTCTCTTATACCCCATTTTACCAAGAATAAAACTCCTTTCAAATATACATCAATGTTATTTATTTCTTGATATTATATCAGCTTTAATGTTCTGCTTTTGCCATATTTACAAACTGACCAATCTTGCCAAAGTATAACATTTCTTAAGATGTGGGACCACTTCTCTTTGGAACACTAGAAAAAGACCACAGTGTCACCTTTTTCACCTGTGCCTGATGATGGCCTGTGATTCAATGCTTCCTTGAGAAACAGATGAGGAAGATTGTGACTCAGACTTCCAGTTTTTCCTTGTAATCTGTCTTCCTTGTGCTTAGTAAACACCCTTGTTTGCATTTACTATAAATAGGCCAAGAATCCTAATTGTTAAAGTATTACCTGGAAGAGTTTGGGTGCTTCCACTTTTCCAATATCTGGGTCAGTTCAACAATCCAATCCTACCTTTAAAAAAAAAAGAAATCTCTTTAAAAAAAAATTCCAGTAGTCTGGAGGTGTGATCCTGGAGCAAAAATTCCTTTCCTGATCCTGGCCTCCACCACACCTTTTTTGCTGGCCTTTCCCAAGGCACAGGTGGATTTGATTGATGGCTCTAATCCTAAACCTTCCTTTGGAATGCAGAGACTTGGCATCCCAGTTGAGGAACTGGTAGGTGGACTTTACCCTCTACGAACCACACCTAGTTTCTGAAGACGAGGAGGAGGAGGAAGTGGCTCCGGAGACCCCCAGCTGCACTGAAGATGCCCCTTCAACCCTAGATATTTGTGGAGCAACGACATGAGAACCATACCAGAGCCCAGCAACGTAAGCTGAGTCAGTCTCTTTTTTAGGTATCTCAGTGGTTAACACCTAAGAAGCCAGAGTTAATGTTGTTTATCGGAAGCTGGTATTAGCAGAGTTCCTGTAGCTTGCAAAGCGCCCCGGACTTTTTTAGAAACTGGAATCATCAATATTCCTTTTTTTTTTTTTTTTTTTTTTAAGACAGTCTCAAGTTGTCACCTTGGGAAGAGTGCTGTGGCGTCATAGCTCCCAGCAACCTCCAACTCTTGGGCTCAAGCAATCCTCTTGAGTTTTCCTACGTTTAGTGACAAGGGGGCGGGTCTCGCTTTTTGCTCAGGCTGGTTTCGAGCACCCGCCTCGGACTCCCAGAGGGCTGGGATTACCAGCGTGAGCCACCGCGCCGGCCAATATCCCGACTTCTTGGAAAGCTAACTCTAAGGTGAATTTACAGTTTGGGATTGAGTCCCCTTCCGTTTAAAATGGTTATACCTATCCACGTAAATTTGTGTCCTCAGTTCTCATTTATGCGTTCTACAAATACTTAAGCGCCTAATATGTGCCAGTCCCCGCCGTAGGCGGACAACACAAGAGCCTTGCCCCGGCGGAGCTTCATGTAGGACGGGAGACAAACGAGGACGGTGATTATTTATACAGTATTATAAGTCAGAAGGTGATGAATATTACACAGAAACAGGTGTCAGGCTGGGAAATGACTGTGGAGGGCAGGAGATACAGAAGGGAATCCACGACCGGGGTTCTGGTTCGGTTTGGGGAAACGGGTGCGAGCCGAGCGAGGCGGAGGTGTCTTCTGCAGAGCCGTGACCGGACAGCACTCCGGTGTCGGTGAAGGTGGGGAATGGCACAAAGGGCTCTGGCTGGGAGGGCCACTGAGCCAATCGCAGGCAGGAGGCCAAGGCCCAGCACCGCCGACAAGATGCTCTGCAGTCCGCTCACCGGCGCCAACCGCGACACCCCAAAAATGGCCTCCGCTGCCCCCTCGCGCTCCGGGGCCCGCAGCCCACGTGACCCGGCTCGCCCCTCCTGCCTACCCGGCTCGCGACCCCAAGTCTGGGTCCCCGCGGCAGAGGCCACGCCTCTCGCGGAAAGCGGACCAACCGGAGGAGGGTAAGGCGGGGCGGGTGGTGACGACAAGGGGGTGGAGCTCCGGAGGGGTGTAACAGGTTGGTGGGAGGGGGAGAAAGGAGGAGAGAGAGCCAGAGGACGCAGGGGGAGGGCGGGCAACCGTGCGTGCTGCTCTGCCCGAGCCCGAGCCCGAGCCCGAGCCGGAGCGCGAGACTGGGTGCGCCAAGCCACCCAGGCTGGGTGAGTGAAATGGGCGGGGGCCAGGGCACCTGAGAGGCAAGCGGGCCCTCAGGTGTATCCCAGAGGGGTGGCGGTTCAGGCGATCAGAAATACCCACCTCTAGGGCACAGGTGCTGAGTTGGAGAGGGAAGGAGTGGAGATCAGGGTCCAGTGGCGGCGCTGGTCAGGAGCTGGCCCCTATTCTAAGGTGCCAGAAGCAGGTGGCTGGGAAGGTGCCAGGTGAGGCTAAGGCTGTTCCTAGGGCATGAGAGCATTTCAGGGCCAGAATATCTCCGGAGGTCAGGCGCCAGCCCCAGGGGCAGAATTTCTCTTGGAGACGAAAGTGGTGAGGAGAAAGGAGTTAGTCCCAGTTGGGCAAGTGGAACTCGCTGCCTGAGGTTCAGAGACGTAAAGGGAGGGTATTTGCAGGTGCAGCTTTCCTGAGGTTTCTTCCTGAGTCTGCCAGTCTGAGCTGTCACTGACAGCTCCCTTTCTGGCTTTGAGATGGCTCTGAAGTGTGGGGTCTTTATCTAATTCTTCACCTATAGGTGAAGGCAGTTGCAAATAAGAGACACCTGCTTCTCTTTGCTAGATGTAAAGATGTATTTAAGGCTTTCAGTTTCTGTCCCCCTTTGCTTTCATGTCAGGGAGAATTTTTCCTTTTTCCTTTTGAGAAAGAGAAGGCTCTCCAAGAGAGGCTATGAGGAAGCATAGGTTCCTGAGCCTACAAAATGTCTAGAAATACTTCTTCTAATGAGACTTTTCTGGGGGCTGATGTCAAACTCTTCCTCCAAAGCACAAGTATTTTTTTCTTGTGGTTCTATATGGGGGCTAGAACCGATCTAGAACCAATCTGATTGGTAGACTAACCGATTTCCTTGCTGTCTCCCAGAATCCCTATTACTCCCTGAAATGCCACCAGGTACCCCTGACTCTTGAACCCTGCTGGCTGTCAGACTGGCAGTAGGCACTAGTGGTGCAGGAAATAGGCAGGACTCCCCAGGAGACTACAGACTAGGGGAATTACACCTCCAAATCCCAGCCCAGATGAAAGGTGCACCTTGGGGCACAGACAAGACTTCTGAGGCAAATTTCCTTGCCTTAGGCAGGTAAGGGAACCGGAGCCAACCTTAGCGAGGCCCCTTTGAATCCCTGCCTGAGGAAGGTTATTGTAATTGGGAAATAATTAGTAACTGCTATGTTTGTAGATGGCCTGCCTACACATGCCTCTGCACCTCTATTTTCATCCTGGATATTTGGGGTTGAGGGGCTGGTTCTGGGGGACTGTTAATCCAGAGATTTGCCTGACTCTAAGAGGATTCTGGCTTCCTAGAACCCTTCCTGTTTCCCAGGCTGGCCCACATGCCATTCCCCTTGTGGGAGGTGAGGAAGGGGTAGGGCTGCTTCTCTTCACACCAGGCAGGGCAGAACTTAGGGTCAGGGAGGTGTCCAAGGCTAGTGTGGGACAGGAATGTAACTTTGGGAACTTGAGAGGGAGGGATGGGGGAAGACAGAGTCTTCCTGTCACATACTGGCCTGTCACCAGGTCCCTGTGTATCTTCACCTCTCGCCTGTTCCCTTCCTACCTGTCTCCTCAGAGCCTTGCCATCAGGCTGGACAGAGCCCCTTCACCTCCTCTGTCGTATGGACTTTCTCTGGGCTGCTTTGCAAGCTGCCAGTATAGGCTCCCTGGCCCTCCCCTCCCCTGCCTCTCAAACCAGTCCAGCCAGTTTGCAGGGGCCCAGTTCCTCATTGTGTGTCTAGCACTGGTCTAGCAGCTCTAGCCTGGCTCTCAAATTTCTGCTTTTTCAGTGGACCTGCCCAGGAGTCCACTTGGGTTGGGGGGGTTCTTTATGGATCCATGGGGACCTTCTTATCTCTTTAACTATGAGAAAAATAGAGCCAAGTGATCAAGGTCACTGTGCTGTCCTTTTCTGTTTTGACCATTTGCTTTCCTTATGATCTCTGGGGAAGTTCTCATCTCTATACCTCTAGTTCTAGATAATTTTTTATAGTTGTGTATACCCCATTTTCTAAATCTGCTGTTTATTTAGCATCTAGCATATTGACTGGCCCTGTGTGTATCTGTCTTTTTTTTTGCACACCCGAAACCACCCAGCCCCTAGTTCCTGCCAGAAGTCCAGAGACCTTGTCACTCCTAGTTGGATGCCAGACACATATGGCTGGGCCAGAGATGATGGAATTGGGGCAGGGCAGGCTAATGAGTAACTCAGGGAGCAGTGGCTATCTGGTGCAGGTGTACAGTGACCCCACCCCCCTTGTAGGCAGAAGTGGCAGGGGCAGACAGATGAAGTTGAATTAACTAGAGTCTGTTCTCTTCCCAGAGTACAGTTAGGGGTTCTATCTGTTCTCCTCTAACTGAGGAGAGTCCTGGGCATGTGCCAGGCCCGGGAAAAGCAGGGCCAGGCATCTGGGGAGAGCACAGCTCTCGGACTCCATGTTGCCTGGCACTAGATCACTGTTTACCTGCCTTAGGGGCTTGCGCAAGGCCTGGGAGCTGCCCTGCTGCCTTGGTCCCGCCCGCTGTCCTCTGTAACTGAAGGCCGGTAGGTTTCGAGTTTTCCATGTTGAATCATTTAGAGCTCTACTTTCTGACCCACCCCAAAGATCGCTTCAGCCCTCTGGCCCCTGCTCCACATGTGCTGGGACTGAAAGTGACAGAAGGCAGGAGTCAGCCTAACCTGGGACCAGGAGGAGCACTCGATACTGCCTCTGAACAGTGTGTCCCTTTGCCCAAGGGGCTATGCGCTCTGCCAGGCCGAGGCTGGGAACTCCTTGACCTGGATCTGGAAGATCAGTATGCCCTAACAGGGTAGAGCTGCACCATGAATAAATCATGAGACTTGTGAGGGCTGGCAGTCTAGGCACATCTGGCTGTGAGACCAGGAAGAGGTTCTTGTAAGTCTCTTCGGTTCACTGTACAACCTTTAACAAATGTTTACTGATATCCCCCATGTGTCCAAGCATCTGGGGACAGAGTGGTCAGTTGATAACCATGGACTTTGCTCTCAGGAGCTTATAATCTAGTGGGAGAGACAGGAAAGAAATAATCACGCCAATGAATGTGTAAGGACAACTACAGGGCATATAATGCAGGTTCTGACCTGGTTTATGGGAGGGGTGGTCATGAGGGCCTTTCTGAGGGAGTGACATAGTTCTATGAACCAGGTAAATACAGAAAGTGCCTGTTGGGGGCGGTGCCTGTGGCTCAAGGAGTAGGGCGCCGGCCCCATATACCAGAGGTCGTGGGTTCAAACCCGGCCCCAGCAAAAAAAAAAAAAGTGCCTGGGCTCGGTGCCTGTGGCTCAACGGGCTAAGGCACAGCCATGTACACCTCAGCTGGCGGGTTTGAATCCAGCCCGGGCCGCCAAACAACAATGACGGCTGCAACCAAAAACTGGCCGGGCGTTGTGGCGGGTGCCTATAGTCCCAGCTACATGGGAGGCGGAGGCAGGAGACTCACTTGAGCCCAGGAGTTGGAGGTTGCTGTGAGCTGTGATGCCACAGCACTCTACCCAGGGTGACAGCTTGAGGTTCTGTCTCAAAAAAAAAAAAAGAAAGTGCCTGTTGGATGGAGTAGCATGTGTGAAAGGTAATATTTATTGTCAGCCTTGTGATAGGCATACTTTCCAAGGTACTTTCATGTTTCATATCTTTTTTTTTTTTTTTGTAAAGACAGAGTATCACTTTATAGCCCGTGGGAGAGTGCTTTGGTGTCACACAGCACACAGCAACCTTAAACTCCTGGGCTTAAGTGATTCTCTTGCCTCAGCCTCCCGAGTAGCTGGGACTACAGGCGCCCACCACAACGCCCGGCTATTTTTCTGTTTTGCAGTTCGGCCGAGGCTAGTTTTTAACCTGCCACCTTCGGTATATGGGGCACCCTACTCAATGAACCACAGGCGCCGCCCTTTTTTTTTTTTTTTTTCCTGAGACAGAGCCTCAAGCTGTCACCCTGGGTAGAGTGCTGCGGCATCATAGCTCACAGCAACCTCCAACTCCTGAGCTCAAGCTATTCTCCTGCCTCCACCTCCCAAGTAGCTAGGACTACAGGCGCCCACCATAACGCCTGGCCATTTTTTGGTTGCAGCCGTCATTGTTGTTTGGCGGGCCCGGGGCTGGATTCGAACCTGCCAGTTCAGGTGTATGTGGCTGGCGCCTTAGCCCGTTGAGCCACAGGGGCGGAGCCAGAATGCTCTTCCTTAGATGGAGACTTTTCCCCCACCAAGCCCTTTCTCACCTGGAGTGCTGCTCCTCCCTTCTCACCTCACCCTGGCTTGCTGGCTTGCTGGCACTCTACAATCCCTGGCAAGGAGCCTTGCCAAGTTTCTTTGGCCCAGAACTCCACAGAGAGGTTGAGTTGGGAATGTTTGTGTTTCTGTCTGGCACAATAGAGGCTCCTCCTCCAGTTTGCTGCTAGGCTCTGGTGGGGACTGGATTTTTTATTTACTTGGAGGAGAGTCTCTTCTCCCAGCTCCTGGAGCTAGAGCATACTTGGAACACTTTCCATTTGCTGACTCTGAGGGTGGGCAGTGTGGACCTGGGGAGCTGGCCTGAGGATGGTTGTGGCTCTGGCCCTCAGCTGGGACACATATACCTATCTTGGGTCCCTAGGAACTGGCACAATTAGAACCTTATTTAAATCTTTTATTTATTTATTATTATTATTTTTTTGCAGTTCAGCCAGGGCCAGGTTTGAACCCCCCACCCTCGGTATATGGGGCCAGTGACCTAATCGCTGAGCCACAGGTGCCGCCTTTTATTTATTTTTTTTGAGACAGAGTCTCACTATGTTGCCCTTGATAGAGTGCTGTGGCGTCACAACTCACAGCAACCTCAAATTCTTGGGCTTAAGGAATTCTCTTGCCTCAGCCTCCCAAGTAGCTGGAACTACAGGCACCCGCCACAACGCCCGGCTATTTTTTTGTTGTTGTCATTGTTTAGCTGGCCCTGGCTAGGTTCGAAACTGCCGCCTTCAGTATATGTGGCCGGCGCTGTAACCATTGCTACAGGCTCCAAGACCTTATTTAAATCTTTTATTGAGTAGGTAAAGTAGGTAATATATGTATACAGTTTCAATTCAAAAGGGACAGAATAATACACAGTATAAAGCTCACCCTTTCTACTCTTCCAGAGAGTAGAAACTCCTCCCTTCCTGCCCTTCACCCTCAGTTACTCCACTTCAGAGACTTCGGTGTTATCAGTTCTTTTGAGTCTTTTCCCAGAAGTGGGATGATACACTTTGAGATCTTATATGTTTTAAATGAACAAATGAGCTTTAGGAAAGAGCCTCCCCCTCAGGGGGATGAGCATTGTTTGTCTTTCTTTTTTTTTTTTTTTTTTTTGAGACAGAGTCTCATTTTATTGCCCTGGGTAGAGTCCGTGGTGTCACACAGCTCACAGCAACCTCCAACTCCTGGGCTTAGGGGATTCTCCTGCTTCAGCCTCCTGAGTAGCTGGGACTACAGGCGCCCACCACAATGCCCGGCTATTTTTCTGTTTTGCAGTTCGGCCGAGGCCAGGTTTGAATCCACCACCTTTGGTATATGGGGCCGGCGCCCTACTCAATGAGCCACAGGTACCACCCTGGGATAAGCATTGTTTGGTAGGGATTGGGTTCTGCCTTCGCTGGGGCAGGAGGGAGCACATGATGTGTGTGTGTGTGCAAATCAAGAAAATCTTCAAAGTCTTAACAAAGCTACGCTCCCCTGGGCTGTGTCATAGGAAAGGGATTATCTTAAGTCAGTGGGTCTCAAAGTATGGTTGGTGCCTGGACCAGCAGCTTCAGCATCACCTGGGAACTTGGTTGGAAACGCTGATTCTGGGCCAGTCATGGTGGCTCACACATGTAATTCCAGCACTCTGGGAGGCTGAGGCAGGTGGGTGGATCACCAGAGCTTAGGAGTTCAAGACTAGCCTGAGCAAAAGCAAGACTCCCGTCTCTACTGAAAATAGAAAAACTAGCCTGGTGTTGTGGCAGGTATCTATAGACATAGCCACTTGGAAGGCTGAGGCAAGAGAATTGCTTGAGGCCAGATGCCCGTAGTTTACTGGTCAGGGCGCCGGCCACATGCACCAGGGCTGGTGGGTTTGAACCAGCCTGGGCCTTCTAACTTTTTTTTTTGAGACAGAGCCTCAAGCTGTCACCCTGGATAGAGTGCTATGGCATCACAGCTCACAGCAACCTCCAATTCCTGGGTTCAAGCGAGTCTCCTGCCTCTGCCTCCCAAGTAGCTGAGACTACAGGCGCCTGCCAC
>CAUYRH010150580.1:0-14436 GCA_963574655.1 Perodicticus potto | reverse complement strand
TCCCAGCTACTTGGGAGGCGGAGGCAAGAGACTCGCTTGAGCCCAGGAATTGGAGGTTGCTGTGAGCTGTGATGCCATAGCACTCTACCCAGGGTGACAGCTTGAGGCTCTGTCTCAAAAAAAAAAAAAAAAAAAAAAATTTTTATTAAATCATAATTGTGTACATTAGTGCAATCATGGGGCACAACGTGCTGACTTCATATACAATCTGAAATATTTTCATAGAACTGTTTAACATAGCCTTCATGGCATTTTCTTAATCACTATCTAGTCTTGCTATCTCTTGAACAAGGATTTTAGAATGCGATTTTGAAGGACAATCCTTGGGATATATTAAGTTCTCAATTATGAAATTCTCATTTAAAAAAAATACTGAATTCAAGTTCAAAGACCTTCTTTATAAATAAAATAAGTACATAGATGTTTACATTTTCTAAATCTACCAGTAGTCTCAAACTAAGGACCCCTAGCTAAATAGTAGACGGAAAACATCTATGTCCCCTTGGCTGATGCAGCAAGGACACACACATGTGCAGTACCCTGTGTCTATGCACTTATCTATAAATATTTCTATATGTACATTCGCATCTGTGTCTATATTTAGCTAAATTTGAGTTCACACTGATGCCTTCATTTCTTATCATTTATACATGGATCATTTCATATCTTCTTGCTTATTTGTAGCCACCTCTCTAAAACTAAAACAACTGTCTCCCTTTATCCATCATTCATATGTCGATTTTAGTAAACAGGTATAGTGATCTCAGAATTTCTATCAAATATCCCATGGGAAAGAGCGTTATCAACTGGAGTACAGTTCTTATGCATAGTCGCTTTCAGTCTTTGCCTCTATTCTTTTCCAAGGCGATTTAGGTCAGCACCTCTTTCTCTGACCCCGTTAGGCAAGATTATTACATACAAATGTGCATTCTTTTTGTAGTGTGTATTCTATCCTGGGATCTCTCGACTACATAAATATTTCTTTTTTCACATTTGAATACATTAAAGTTCACTCTGTGCTTTATAATACGTAGGTTTCAACAAATAGTGCCATATATTCTCCATTACGGTTCTATGTAAAATAGCTACACGGCACTAAAAAATCTTCTATGGTTCACCTGTTCAACGACTCTCTCCCCCGGGACTCCTGGCTGGAAGTGATATTTTACCATCCGTTTATCTGTGCGTTTTCAGTGTGTCATGTGCTTTGTTGAATGTTTCTATCTCCTCAACATTCTATTCTGAAATCCTAACCTGTAAGGAAATAGTATCAAGATGTGGGGCCCTTGGGAGCTGATAAGGTCATCTACTTTCATTAATGAAATTGATGGTCGTGTCAGAGAGATCCCTCCCTTCCTGTGCCACGTGAAGACACTCCAGACTGTCATCTGTGAATCATGAAGTGGGCTCTCACCTGGGTCTGCTGGCAAGGTCTTGAATTTCTCAGCTTCCAGAATTATGAGAAATTTCTGCCGTTTATATGTTACCCAGTTTATGGTATTTTTTATAGTAGTCTGAGTGAACTAAAAATATTTATAAGTGGAATCTTATTATATAGCCTTTTCAGACTATATTCTTTCTTTAAGCAAAATTAAGATTTTTCTGTGTTTCTGCATGCCTTGCTAGGACATTTCCTTGTATAATTGTTCTACAATTTGTTCCTTCATTCATCTATTGGACCATATCTTGGTTGCTTTCCAGGCTTAATGATTATGAAAAGGATCCTATTAACATCCAGGTGAAGGTTATTGTGTGGACATATATATCTAGGTCAGTTGGCCTAGTAAGTAGGTGTTCAATTATTAGATTCCAATGTAAGACAATGTCTAGCTTTGTAAGCAGCTGCCAGACCACCTTCCAGTGTGTCTGTGGCACTTTCCATTTCCAATAGACGTGGGTGAGCATTCTTGCTGCTCACTATCCTTGGGCACTATTGATGTTGATAGGATTTTAAATTTTATTTTAGCCATTTTAATAGGGATGGAGTGGTGTTTCACTGCTGTTTTGATTTGCAAGTCCCTAGTGAAAAATGTGGCTGTGAGTGGAAAAAGCACAAACTATTTAGTTTCTGTTTTCACACCACAACAATCAATGCAGAAGATGTCTATGACCACACGGGCCAGCCATCAGCTCTGCAGCAGACCCAAGGTAGGCGTCTTCTAATTCAATTCAGCTCTGATCTCACAGGCTGAGGGCTCAGTCTTCAACCTTGCCTTCCACTTTGGATGACAACCTCAAGCCTCAGGTTGTTTTACTTGTGCTCTGAGCAAGTGGCTATAAATTGGGGATCCCACAACACCCCCCTTCGATTCCATTAAATTGGTAAAGTAGCTCAGAGGCCTCAGGGAAACTATTTACTTATGCCTACTGGTTTATGACAAAGGATATTACAAGGAAGGCAGATACAGAGATGCATAGGGTGTGTTTTAGGACGAAATGTGAGGTTTCTATGCCCTCCCCTGGCACACCATCCTCCAGGAAGCGTCACGTGTTCAGCAATTCCAAAGTTCTCCAAATCTTGTCCTTTGTCAGAGGCTTGAGTACGTAGACAGGACTCATTAAACTCATCACCATTGGGGGCCAACTAAACCTTCAGCCCCATTCCCTTCGCTGGAGGGCGTGGATGTGGCTGAAAGTCCCAAATCTCTAATCCCACCTTGATCTTTCTGGTGACCACCCCTCTCCTGAAGCCACCTGAGACTGCCAGCCACAGTCAGCTCATTAGTGTACAAAAGACGTCATTCTGGAGATTCCAAGGATTTCAGAAGAATGCCAGGAAATGGGGTAGAAGGTCAAATATATATATATATGCAGGGTGGCTCCAAAGTTCATGTGCAATTTTCAGTTGCACACTGTTTTAAAGTGTACACAAACTTTATGGCCTCTCTGTATATTAACGATGTCGCAGAAGAATAGGAACTTTATTTCGTATTTTTTTCCAATGATACCTCTTTTAGTAAAATATCTTTTTAGATCTTTGGCCCATTTGAAAATTGGGTTGTTTATTTTCTTACTTTGAGTGTAAAGGTGTTTTGCCTATTTGGGTGCAATTCTGCATAAGATATATAATTTTTGAATATATCTCCCAGTCCATCCTGTCTTGTCTTTTGTGTTGTGAAAGTATCTTTTACAGAGTGAAAATGTGGCATTTTAATAAAGCATAATTTATTTATTTCTACTTTCATGAATTGTTTGTGGTTCTTTTAAAATATATATATTTCTTATATAATATATGAGAGAGATGTGACGTCTGTGTCTAGGTTTTGCTTGTTATTGATGAATATCCAATTATTTCAGCACTATTAGTTGAAAAGAGCCCTGAGTTATTTCAGTGGTAGCGTTCTTTTGCCAATATCGTGATGTCTTGGATGCTGAGCTTAATACTAATTCTTAAGATCAGATAGTGTGAGCTGTCCAACTGGGTTCTTCTTCTAAGAAGAATTGTTTATATTTTGCTAGCTTTTCTAGAATGTGTATTTTACCACATAAACTTAAGAATCAATTTGTCAATGTCTATAATTTATTTAGCTGGTATTCTATTTCATCTTGCATTGGATGTACAGATCAAACTGTGAAGAACTGTTAAGTTATTAACATTGAATGTTATGGTCTATGAACATGGCATATTCGCCATTTGTATTTTTATTTCTTTTATCACAGATGTATAGGTTTCCACGTATAGATCCTATTGTATATATTTTAGTAGAACGATACGTTGTTTTTTTTTTTGTCCAGTTACGCTGCTATAGCAAAGTACCTCAGACTGTGCAATTTACTGAACGAAATAAAAAACATTTCACTCTAAAATGTATGTCCTTCACATACTTTGAGATGGCCACTCAGAGGGACTTAAAACACAAGTACAACTCTGAAAAGTAGTTATTTTATCAGGGAGATTTGCATCTATATAAGAAACAAAGCAAAGTAAATAATAGTAGAATCAAACAGGCTTTTCTGACGTCCCCTCTTGTCTGAATTTAGGAAAGATTAAGTTGAGAGTCTGACAGCTTTGAAGGTCCTCCAGAGAAACTTACCACTGGCTATCATGTTACTTCTGAGCACTGCTGCCTGTGATGTTTCTTCTGCATAACAAGACTGCCTTTCTTTTTGCTCTTTTCCATAACCTGCTTTGCCATGCTCTTATTCTTTCTGTAACTTATAAAAGCATCAATCATTAGGCTCTTTTCTTTTAGTCATATTTCATGTGACTTCTATGTTCAAGTACACATGTTAATAAATTTTCATTCCTTTTTTTTCCTCTTAATATGTCACTACCAGTTTGTTTCATCAACTCAAATGATCCCCACCCTTTGTTCCCAGAGGGCACCCAGATCACCTCACTGTCCACTTAATCTTCTATTCCACAGTTCCACTGGGCCTTGCCCTAGCAGGGCTCTCTACATTGGCCCCATCCCTGTGGAGGTTCTTTTCCTAGACATGAAGGGTCTCCTAAGCATCCATTCAGCACCCATGATTCCACAGCTTGTGCACCCTGTTAGCACCACATGGGTGCTGCCAACAAATACAGCTTCTACTCTTTGGAGCAGTGGCCTGAGCTGCACCTGGGCCAATTTGAGCCATAGCTATGCAACCAGAGAGCACAGTGCTAGAATTAAATAGCAGGAATTTGAGGCAGAGCTGAGCAACATAAAGGTACACAAGGCACTACCTTTGAAACCATTTTGCCAACACACCCTAGCTTTCCTGGCCTGTGAGGGAAGTGGCACCCTCGAAGATCTCCAAAATGCCTTCAGGGTCATTCTTTCACCGTCCTGATGAATAGCATCTATCTTCCTTCCATCCATGCTAATCTCCTCACCAAACTTTCACTTAATCGCACCCTTGGTCTTCTCTCTACAACAAGCTTATTGTTCTTTACGTGGCCATGCTGAGGATGTTGCAGATTGTTAAGTTCTGCTTCTCTTTTGGTTATAAATTTTGTCTTTCTTTCTCTCTTTTCAAATGTTACTATAAGTAATCAAGAAAAGCTCTATAGTACCTACAATTCTTTGCTTAGTTTGTAGTTTGCCAAATCCCCTTGTTTTCCCTAAGGTCATTCTAGGTCACCTACCAGACCTGTACCTCTGCCATCTATAAAGCAGTAGGCCACAGATACAATTCAGCCACATTCTTTGCCCCTGTATAGCAAGGATGGCATTTCTTCCAGTTTCCAATAAGACATACCTTATTTCTAACTGAAACCTCATCAGAATGGCTTTTACTTTCCATATGTCTATCAAGGTTCTGATTATGACCACTACCTAACCTCTCAGAAGATCGAAATTCTGTCTACAGCTTGCCTCTTCTTCAGAGATCTCATCAGAATTTCCCTTAATGTACCATTCACAGCACTTAGGGGTTTTTTTTCGTGTCAAACTAAAAGGAAGAAACTGAGGTAAAATTAGCATAAATAGTTTATTTGGGGCACATTCGAAGGAGGATTGCAACCTGGGAGTATAGATTCAAATTGCCCTGAATATACACCCCCATTAACAGGAGTTACAAATAGATACTTAAGGAAAAGAAAAGAGAATTCCTAAGTTTTTTACAAAGAATATACATGAAAATAATATAAGCTATTGATTGACTATACCTTGTTCTTTGTATCTTTGTATGACAAATCCTAGGAATATGAAGATAATGGCTGAGGCGGGTAATCATGAACAAAACAACTCTAAACCATTGCCCGGGGTGAGTGGGAGATGGGGTGGTCTGACGAAAGTTCCATACTCTTGTCTCCCTGGGCCTGATGAATTTTGCCCGCTTCACATAGCTCAGACTGCTCTGAGTTGCTTTTCTTTTCTCCCTAGCATATATCTCCAAATTCTTCCTGTCAGAGTCTCCGACCCCCTCGAGCTGTTGGGGAGACTTAGTCCATTCACTTAGCAACACTAATAAGTTTGGCTTAGACAAAGTGAAAGTGATGTATTGGGGGGTAGAAAATAAAGCAGCCAGGATGCTCTGGTGTGGCATAACAGAAGGAAAGTTTATTTAAAGTAAAGAGAAAGAGTACAGTTTATTTAAAGTAAATCAGAGATAAGAATAGACTTTTCTAGAGATATTGGGAAAGGGTCCCCCTCGTGAGTGAGAGGAGACATGACCCAAAGGTGGTACGCAAGAGTAAATGTCTTAGTTCCCCCTACAGTTATGTACAAAAGCTTTTCATTGGTCCCCTTAGGTCTTTAGGTGTTCTTGTCTCCTTCTCCTTGGTCACAGCTGGCCTCGTTCCACATGTGGCCATTTTCCTTCTCTTTTTGGCATAATTGCTACTTGCTATTTTCCTGGCAATTTTACATCTATTAGTTTTATGATGCTTGTGAAATGTGATGTGCACATTGTTCAATAATGATGACTGTCACTCTTCTGTGACACTTTGGGTCACAAGCTAGAAACTGCATTTTGTGGAGAATAGGACATACTCAATCAACTGAGTCACAAAGTTCCTGATACTCACAGTTTGCTTCAGGGCCCCTTTTCACTTTCTCATCTAGGAGGCCAGGCTTTCCTCCTCCTTCCCTGGAGCTCCTTTCTAGCTCTGATCACTTCCCTCCAGTGCCAGAGACACTTCCACAGTTTTAGGTATGTGTTATAGTGATACTCCACTGCCGGTACCATTTTTTGGTCTCTGTCCATTTGTGCTTCTGCAATAAAAGATGACAAACTGGGAGGTTCATGAAGAACAGAACTTCTTTCTCACAGTTTTGGAGGTCGGGAAGTCCAACGTCGAAGCTTCACAGGGTTGTTGGATAGAGCAACCTATAAATGTCATTGAGTTCAAATATATTCATAATGTTGTTCAGGTCAAATATATCCTATTGATTTTTTTTATGTGGTTGATCTATCAAATGCTAAATAATCATAACTAAAGCCTACAACTAAAATAGCATATTTGTCATTTTTCTTTGAAGGCTATCAGTTTGCTTCATGTGTTTGGATGCCCTTTTGTTTGGTTTGTATAAATTACATTTATAATTTTTATCTTCCTACATGATTGAGCTACTTATCATTATTGAATGTACCTCATTATGCTCAATGATCTTCTTTGTTCATCAGTCTGCTTTACCCAAAAGTAATATTGTTAGATAGTGAGGACCTCCAGCTGTCCTAGGGACAGAGGCAGGCACCCTATCTTCTTGTTGCCTTGAGCAATTGCCACATGTGGGGAAGAACAACAAAACAGGCACCCTCCCTTGATCTTGTCCCACGTGTATACCACCATGAGAAATAGCCACAGCTGGATGAAGGAGAAATGCCCAATAATCTGCTAAAGAATGCAGGAAATCCCTCAGCCCACCAGCTAGCTAGCCCAGGTACAATAGTTGTCTAGAGAATGACTTGGTATAACCTGAGGCCCAGGATGGCTATGAATAAGGCCCAACAGAAAATCATAAACTAACTTAAAATATCATGAAGTTATTTTGTGACTTTTTTTTTTTTTGGTGGAATTCAGTAGCACAGTTCTCAAGTATGAACTTCATAGATGGAAACACTGCATCGCAATGTCATGCAAACAGACCTATGCTCTTGGTATTTGTATACACGTGTGGGTACAATTATACAGGGCAGTATGGCTCTGGTGTGCTCTCTTCCATGTGTAGATTGTTAGATTTATACCATCAGATGCTACATGTGCTCATACTTGGAAGAGGCAGCAATTATCAAATTTATTCCAACCCACCATTGTAATGTTAGGTGTTTAATGTTGGAAGTCAGGTAAGAATTCTTATTTGTTTATTAAGAGTAATTCCATACCTTGGTGATGCTTCACACATCACCTACAGTGTTTTATAATCACAGCTAGCCTTGAATCAGTGGCTGAGATGTGGAAGCTTGCTTTCTATTTTCCTGTCAATTGATTTTCATAATGTAGTCCCTTATCTATTATTCTTTTAATCTCAGCCTGGCTTCTCAATGTCTCAGACAGAACCCCCAAAAGGAAAAATTACAGATAAAGGAAAATTGTTCAATGAAAATTAGACAGATGACTACTTCTATTGTTGAGGCAAATAGAGAGGTATTCTGCTTATTTTGTAGGGAATCCGAGTAAGTCTTCAAAGACCACAATTTCAACAGGCGTTATATATAAAAACATGCTGCCAAATTCACTGCATATGAAGGATTGTATTGTGAGGACAAAATAGTGAAACTATTTTCAATGTCATCTCAAAATGTTTTTTAAAAGTTGCAACTCAGACAGATTCAATCGTAAAAGTTAGTTATTTCATAGCATAACTACTTTGCATTCCTTTTCTTTGTTGTTGTTGTTGAGGCAGAGTCCCACCCTGTACCCTGAGCAGAGTGCAATGGTGTCATAGCTCACTGCAACCTCAGACCCAGGCTGTGGGCATCCCGCTGCCTCAGCCTCCAGAAACCACTGGGATTACAGGCTCTCCCTGTGGCATCCGGCTGGGTTTTTCCACTTTTTTAGGAGTCGTGGTCTCACTCTCGCTCAGGCAAGTCTCGATGTTCTGAGCTCAAGCAATTCTCCCTTCTCAGCCTCCCAAAGTGCTAGGGTTACAAGTGTGAGCCACTGTGCCCAGTGCATATATATATTTAGCATATTTAATGGCAAGAAAATAAAAACTGTTTACTGATGGCGAGTTTATTAAGTAACATATGGAAAGCATAGCAGATATAATTTGCCCTGGAAAAGGGAGGAATATTTCTAAATTTAGTTTCTCTCCCCAGACTAGGCACATTAAAGAAATTGGAAAACCTTGTAAAATTAATAGCTGATACAACTATCCCCAAAACTCAAATTTGATGAAGTATCACTGCATAGTACATCAAGAAAATTTATGTACAAAAACGGATAACCTCATGTAAATATCGCCATCAAGAGTGTGAATTTCATAAGGGCCAAGTGATTGAATCACCTCCAATTCCTGGAATTTTAACTAAAAGTATTGATACTGACTATGGAGATATCATTTATTTTTCAGAAGTAAGAGGGAAAAGTCAAGCCAAATGTTGAAAAGATTTTATGATTTGTGACATGTTATCAAATCAATTATGGTATCAAATCAAATTTGTGCCAAAATTTGACGATGGAGATTTGCTTACATATATATCATTTTTAGAGTATTAAACCACTAAATTAAATGAGGTAAACATGAGTCTTCAAGGTGAAAACCAACTTAGCAACACAATGTTTCAAATCATAACAGCATTCCAAATTAAATGAAATTATGGCAAGCTCAAATGAAGGCAAACTATTTTATGCATTTCCGCACATCAGTTAAACACAGTCCTGTGAACAGAGAAAAATATGCAGCCTTGCTTTTTGATTTGATACAAGAATTTGATAACAGATTTCAAGATTGGGGGAAAAATAATATTTGGTCTATTTATCACTCCATTTTCAGTTGACACAAATATGTTACCTGCCAATTTTAAAGTGGAATGCATGTAGAGTTGCACTCTGACATTCAGCCTAAGGAAAAAAATTCGTGTTTCTTTATTGGACTTTTTAGGTCCTATCTTTCCAGTGAAAAATATCCTTTGCTTCACCAATCATGCCTTATCCATGTCATTGCTCTCTTTTCGTCACAGCTACATTTGCAAGCAACTATTTTCAGGAATGAAGCATTTTAAGAGTAAAATTGAATCAAAATATCTGATGATCACCTTGAAAACTAATGCATTGAGAACTTCCATCTACTTCCAGTGAACCAGATATTGATTCATTACTTTCCCAAATATGTCAAATATTCCACTACTTTCACATTGCCCACTTTGCTTTTACATTTATAATAAAAATATCAAAAAAGACATTTAACACTGTTGGTGGGACTACAAACTAATGCAGCCTCTTTAGAAAGAAGTATGGAGAATCCTCAAACAACTCAAATTAGACCTCCCATTTCAGCAATTGCATTACTAGGCATCTACCTAGAAGAAAAATATCATTTTATCATAAGGACATTTGCACTGGATTGTTTATTGCTGTTCATTGTTTATTGCTGTTCATAATTGCCGAGATGTAGAAACAACCTAAATTTCCAGAAATGAATTGACAGACTGTGCTATATGTACACCATGGACTCCTATTCAGTTATAAAAAGATGGCAACTTTGCATCTTTTGTATTAACCTGGATGGAGGTGGGACATATTCTTCTTAGTAAAGTATCATAGGAATGGAAAAGCAGATATCCAATGTACTCAATAGTTATATGAAGCCAGTAGATAATCTAATATATGCCCACATAAGAAAAAAATCTCATTTCATTTCAAGTTGGGCACAGTGTAAGGGTATATGACTCACCTCCCTAAGGGTGTGGGACACAACTACAAGAGGGACTCTAAATAAGAAATGCAAACATTGTAACCCAGTTGTTCCTACTCTCACATTAACCTGAAATTTTTAAAAGAAGATGTTTTATTACTTAGATATGTACACTTTTTACATGAGCAATCATAAACGTGGAACCTGCTGAACGATTTTAAAAGACTTTCTGAATGAGCCACAGCATAACTAGGTGAGGACTCTTCTGCTTATTTGTGGTGACGAATATCATAAAAATTATTCACAAACCTTCCTTTTTCTGGTATTTTTTTTTTAGTTTTGTTTTTTCATCAGCTTTCGTTAGTGTTTGTGTATTTACTATATGTCCCAAGTCAACTCTTGTTCTTCCAGTGTGGTTCAGAGAAGCCATAGGTTAGACACCCTTGATCTTCACAATACAAACAGACCATCACCAGAACCTCTGTTAGGAAAGGGAGTCTATTCTTTGGTCTGTGCAAATGTATCTTGCTGTTGTACTATAAACCTATCTTGCCTTTCCTCAATGAACTTGGTTTCATTCTTGCCTTCTTTCGGGGTGTCTGGTCATTCTTCAGCTGAGAGGACACAAAGAACCAAGAACACACCACAATCCCAACAATATAACTAACCCAAGTGTATTTTGATTAGTATTACATGGTGTATATTTCTCTTTCCCTTTGTTACCCGTCTATCTATGTCCTTGAATTTAAAATTAGTTACTTTTAGGCAACTTAGATTTTGCTTTCTTAATCAACTCTGACAATATGCTTTTTAATTGGTGTATTTAGATTACTCACATTTAAAATAACTGTTGATGTAGCTGGGAAAATATATACAGTATTTGTTTCTGTTTGTTACATTTTCTTTTTCTCCCATTTTTCTCTTGTCTAACTTTTCTGGTTTCTTGTGTTTTTTTTTTTTTTAACTGAGCACTTTATGAGATATCCTCTCTTAGCATGCCAATTATGCTGCTTTAAAAAAGTTATTAGTTGTGCTAGAGCTTTTGACACACACATTTAACTATTCTTTTTTTAAAATTATTTTTTATTAAATCGTAACTTTATACATTGATGCATTTATAGGATTCAGTGTACTGTTTCAATATACAATGTGAAATTCTTACATTGAACTAAGTAGCACATCCATCATAATTATAATCATGTCTTAATAGTTTTGAAATGTACCATTGCATCATGTATATCATGTGAAGTTCCCCCAAATATCCTTCCCTCCTCGTAATCCTCCCTCCCCTCTCTCTTCTTCCCTTCTACTTTCTGGACTATAGTTATGTTTTGCCATTAATATGAATGTGTGGGTTGATTCATAGTAGATTTTGATTCATTGATATTGATTTCATGATTGATTTCATAGTAGTATTGAGTACATTGCATACTTTTTTTTTCCATGCTTGAGATACTTTACTAAGAAGAATATGTTCCAGCTCCATCTAGGTAAACATAAAAGATGTGAAGTGTCTATCCTTTTTTATGGCTGCATAATATTTCATGGTGTGCATATACCACAACGGTTAATACATTCATTGGTTGATGGGCACTGGGGCTCTTTCCATTGGCTATTATGAATTGGGCTGTAATAAACATTCTGGTGCAAATGTCTTTGTTGTAAAATAATTTTTGATTATCTGTGTATATACCTACTAGAGGAATTGCAGGATAGAATGGTAGGTCTACTTTTAGTTCCTTGAGTGCTCTACAAACTTCTTTCCAAAAAGGTTGTATTAGCTTGCATTCCTACCAGCAGCGTAGAAATGTTCCCTTCTCACTACATCCACACCAACATTTGTAATGTTGGGATTTTGTGATGTAGGCTAATCTTACTGGAGTTAGATGATAACTCAAAGTGGTTTTGATTTGCATTTCCCTGATGATTAAAGATGATGATCATTTTTTCATGTGTTTGAAGGCCATGTTCCTGTCTTTATCAGAGAATTTTCTGTTCAAGTCTCTTGCACACAAAGAAATGAGATTATTTGTTCTTTTCTTATTGATTAGTTAGAGTTCTCTGTAGATTCTAGTTATCAGACCTTAGTTGGAAGCATAACCTGCAAAAATCTTCTCCCATTCTAAAGGTTACCTGTTTGCTTTAATTACTGTGCTCTTGGCTATGGAAAAAATTTTTACTTTGATTAGATCTCAGTAATGTATTTTTGGTGTTGCATCAATTGCCCAGGGGATTCTCCTAATAAAATATTTTCCCATGCCAATTTCTTCAAGCATTTCCCCTTCAAGCATTTCACTCTCTTCTAGTATTTTTATAGTTTTGTGTCTTAAGTTTAAATCTTTTATCCAGTGAGAATCAATTTTTGTTAATGATGAAAGGTGGGGATCCAATTACGTTTTTCTACCTATCACCGGCCAGTTCACCCAGAACAATTTGTTCAATAGGGAGCCCTTCCCCCAGTGAATATTTTTGATAGGCTTATCAAAGATCAAATGGCGATAAGTGGCTGGGTTCATCTCTTGGTTCTCTATTATGTTCCATAAATCTACCTCACTGTTTTTGTGCCAGTACCATGCTCTTTTGATCACTATAGATTTATAATATATCCTGAAGTCTGGTAACATAATATCTCCTGATTTGTTCTTACTTATGAGTAATGTGTTTGCTATTTGAGGTTTTTCTGATTCCATAAAACAAAGTACTATTTTTTCCAGTTATTTAAAGTATGAAACTGGTGCTTTAACAGGGATTGCATAAAATTTGTAGATTGCTTTGGGTAATATGGACATTTTAACAATGTTAATTCTTCCCAGCCATGAGCATGTATGTTTTTCCATTTGTCAACATCTTCAACTATTTCTTTTCTCAGAGTTTCATAGTTCTCTTTATAGAGATCTTTCATGTCCTTTCTTAGGTATTTTCCCAGATATTTCATCTTCTTTGGCACTACTGTAAAAGAAATAGAGTTCTTAACTATATTTTTAGCTTGACTATTGATGGCATACATGAAAACTACTGATTTGTAAGTATTGATTTTGTATCCTGAGATGCTGCTGTATTCCTTGATCATCTCTAAGAGTTTTGAAGTTGAATCCCTAGGATTTTCCAGGTATAGGATCATACCATTAGAGAAGAGTGAGAGTTTGATCTCCTCTGACCCTATTATGATACACTTGATCACCTTCTCTTGCCTGATTGCTAGGACTAAGACTTCCATTACTATGTTGAATAGAAGTGGAGACAGTGGTCTCATTCCTGATCTGAGTGGAAATGTTTCCAATTTTACACCACTCAATGTGATATTGGGTGTGGGTTTGCTGTAGATGGCCTCTATCAGTTTAAGAAATGTCCCTTCTATGCCTATTTTCTTAAGAATTCTGATCATGAAAGGATGCTGGATATTATCAAAGGCTTTTTCTGAATCAATTGAGAGAATCATATGGTCTTTGTTTTTTATTTTATTGATGTGATGTATTATATTTATAAATTTGCATATGTTGAACCAATGCTGGAACCCTGGAATAAAACCAACTTGATCATGGTGTATAATTTTTTGATGTGTTTTTGAATTCTGTTAGCTATGATCTTATTGAATATTTTTGCATCAGTATTCATTAATGGTATTGGTCTATAATTTTCCTTCTTTGTTGGATCCTTTCCTGGTTTCAGGATCAGGGTGATATTTGCTTCATAGAATGTATTGGGAAGTATTCCTTATTTTTCTATGTTTTGGAAAACATTGTATAATATAGATACTAGTTTCTCTTGAAGGTTTGATAGAATTCAGATGTGAAGCCATCTGGTCCCAGACATTTCTTTTGGGAGGAGATTTCATATTGTTGATGTTATTTCAGTGATTGATATAGGTCTATTCAAGATTTCTAATTCTTTCTGATTGAGTCTAGGAAGGTGGTGTGCTTCCAGGTATCAGTCCATTTCCTTCAGATATTGGTATTTCTGGGAATAGTGATTTTTGTAGTAATCATTGAGGATTTTTTGAATTTCTGAGGTGTCTGCTATTATTTCTCTTTTATTGTTTATGATAGATATTAGAGATTTTATTTTTCTGTTTCTGGTTAGGTTGGCCAAAGGTTTATCAATTTTGTTAATCTTTTCAAAAAACCAACTTTTTGTTTCATTGATCTTCTGAATGATTCTTTTGTTTTCAATTTCATTTAATTCTGCCCTAATTTTGGTTATTTCTTTTCTT